>JBBBDQ010000249.1:3550000-3642500 GCA_037127315.1 Ascarosepion bandense
GGACTTTTGGACCCGTTTGTCATACGTGGGAACAATACGAGAACGAAAAGGGAAATCAAAAATCAAGTATGGCTTTTCCAGTGGACAAACATGAGCCTATAGATCAGGATGGAAATATCCTGAGGTCAAAAATTCTGCAATACGATAAAACTCACACAGACACAAATATCAATCTTCAGTTTCCCACATCTGATATAATCCCAAATATGTCCCTGGTAATTATCTAAGTATATCACCAATCATTCACATAAAGAAAGAAGTAGTTAAAAGTTCCCGCGAGGAGGACAACCTCGGATCGCATTCTGTTAAGCGTTTCGCAAACAGATAAACGTAACTCGACACACATACGAAATTAAATGAGAAAAGTTTGGAAAGAATTTATAAAGTACATTGTCGAAGGTAAAAATAGACAATTTAAGAAGGCACATCATGAGAAATAACCTATCAGCTCATGCTGAAATTAAAGAAATAAAAAGAACTGAAAACAAACAGATGAATCAATAGAAGATGAAAAGGAACCAGTAATGGACATAAAACGTACGAATATCATACAAAACACAGATCTTAATGAAAAAACAGATACACACCAGTCACTGAAAATAATGCTGAACGTTTAGATGAGTTGAAAAAAAAACTTATCTTGTCGCTCACAAACTGAAAATAAAACGAGTTCAAAATATATTGAACATAATTTTACGGAAAACAAGAATAAACAAGTCAAAGAGGAAATCATGAGTCAGACAAAAATTATTGAAATGGATGAACGAGAAGTACTCACAAAATTACAACCAAAAGCATCACCTCAAGACTATTAAAAACTACAATGCAGCACTCAAAACATTCTTGATGAAAAAGACCAACATATAAATTTTCAACAAAAACTATCCATCAGCAATAGCAGAATCTATAAAACAAACCTCAAAAATAAAATAGACAGGCTTACAAACATGAAAATCCAACTTGGAAAAGAAAGATAGAGAAAGAAATTGTACAACTTAGGAGTGAATTATCAGTACACGATGAAGTAGCAGGAGAAACAAATGTCAGCTAAAGAAAAATAAAGAGAAACAGTACAAGCGACGCCTCAAAGAATCAGATGCTATGAAAAAGATCAAGGTTCTACAGACAGAGAAGAAATTTTACTGAGAAATATGCAAATGAAATACTGTTGTCACAATCGCCCCAAACAATGGAAGAGATTATACAGATCTGAGTAATGTATAGGCTTGCCCAAAAGAACATAACAAAGAAGGCGATTACATTACTCAGGAGGTAGAAAGAATGAAAAATAAACTAGAATAAACATGGGTTGGAATCACAGAAAAGGACATTGAATGTACACTGAAAGAAGCACACAATGGGAAATCTCAACGAAAAGATAAATTTCCTAACTCTGGTTATATTATTTAAAGACAGCACACAGACACTTCAGAAATTTGTAAATGACTAAATTTCGGCATGTGTGACCAAAGGTATTATTTTTCTTCTACGCAAGAATATCAAAATCATACCCGAAATTCAATTACATGTATTCTATTACTTATAAACTTGTCCATTCTGACAAAAACAATCCTTCTGGGAAATTACCTATTGATACTGATGCAAACATGGCTATTACGGATGTAAAAACCAATTACTTATTAAGATGGTGATCTTTGAAAACTGCATCAATAAAGAGAATAATCTCAATACTACCGGGACAGATGACCGTAAGGAATTCAATAGTGTACCACTATTCTTAGATCTGAAATTATTTAAATATATACATGATATTACAATCCTCATCAATTTCATTAAAATATGTCGATATGAAAAACAATATTTCCCCTCTGCCATATAAATGGAATCTTTAAGTCTGGTGAAATAAAAATCAATAGAGGAATATTTCAGGTGACTCTTTGTCTCCCTTACTATATTTTATAGGCCTAATAGCATAAACCAGCAAACTTAACAAGAGGGATTATGGCTTTAAAATATTTCAAAGGGAAATAAGTCATCTATTTTACATGTAGGTTAAAAGCAACAATGATGTGGAGGGTCTCAAGAAAACAGTAAAATGTTTCAGTGCAAATACAACCGAGATTTACATCTAGTAGATTAGGTAAAAGATCAAAACAGAACTCAAGAACAAACACTTACAGTACAAATATAAAAAAGAAGGCGAAAGATAAGTCTCTTGAATAAATGAAACAACGCTGGCAATACAAACCTCTGCATAGTAAATATCCAGACCAGGCTAAGAAAGCCGATGTTGATAACGTTAACACTCATTGATGATTACGAAAAGAAAAACACTATTATTCCTACGCAAGACCAGAGTAATCTCAGTAAGAACTTTCAAATATATATATATCATACTTACTAATGTGGATTCAAAATGCTGGTTATTTCATACATATCAGTAAACCATAGACCATCAATCTCAGGATGTTCTGTACTTGCGCTGAATAAATATAAAAATCGTCACGACAAAGTGAAGCAATATTTAAACTATACAATGGGAAAACACTTGAAACGATTTTAAAAATAATAATATAATTATCACCCAAAACCTGTTTGAGAAAGAAAATATATCACAGTTTTATGTGGTTACAGACACGAAAGTTGAAACAAATAGACCAGTCGTAATTTTCAACAAACGATAAGAAAAACAACGTATGTACTAATTTCTATGGCTTGCTCAAAGGTCTGTAACAAAACAATCAAAGAATTTTAAAAAGTATCAATGTGTAAGTCTTGGAAATCGAAATAAAATATGGAAATTGAAGACAAGAATAGTACCAGTCATAGCTCTTGCGCTTGGAAGGATAAACAGAAAACAACACATTGAAAAAATCACTGGACATCGCATTTTAATAAACATTTTCTTGATAAGTACTGTCCACACATTTTTCCATGTAACTCTAGTGATGTTGTGAGAGTTAATAAAAATTCATGAAATATACCCATACTAACACATCATTACCTGCCTTAGCTATTTACACAAAGTTAGTAGGTAGACAGACAATAATAGCAATCGAACTTTGATAGTAATAATTATAATGATAGAAATATAATGAAATGAATCATTTAACAATATCAAATCGATGGAAATGATTTTACTCCCGATTTCGAAATCCTAAGAACACTAATAAGCAAATAAATCTCGTTTGACGGAAAATTTTTCCCAAGAAAAAGTAAAGAATCTGAAAGGAAAGTAAATATGGTGTAATGATCCACTGTCAGCTATTAAAGACTATTGATAGAAACTAAATCAAGGAGCATAACCAAAGAAAGAATAGACTTATGACGAGAGTAACGATAGAATGTTTGATGTATGTCATGTTTTACGTAGAATAATAGTCTTTGTAAATATATCTCTGGAATATTAATATTTCGCAAATGTCTATTCGTTAGCAAATACTAGAATAAAAGTTGATATCTTCCGCAGGTATTCGTTATATCCAGTTTCCTTTTTCAGAGTGCAGATTGTTGATTGCTTGATTACTTTTCGTGGTTTAAAATTTTTTCGTGGAATTACTTCAAACAGGAACATATTTTGAATTGTAAGAATAATTGTTTTTTCTGATATAATCATACATTAACATGTCTATTGAAAATAATTATATATTCATAGATAAACTTCGTACTTTTTATTAAATACGTCTTTGGAGAAACCATTGATACATAAAAAGTGAATTTGCGGGTAATGGAAAATAACTGAACTGACTGAAATTTGAACTTGACTCCCAGATTTCTCATTTCACACTCATATAAATTGCGGCAAATACACATCAATCATATCGAAATTAACATTGAATTATATATTAAGGGATTGTAAATAAGTTCATGTATTACGTTCACAGGAAAGGAGTTGTATCCCTAAATGTTTACTGCGTGAGTATTCACCAAAAACGAAGTTTGGAAATAATAGCATATCAAAAAGTACCAATCTCACACAGCGCAGGAAGTAGATTCAGTGCTAGTCTGTGTACCCACTCTCCTCTACAATTCACTCCAGTAGTGTCTACGTACTTAAGAAAATAGGAAGATTCTATTCCTGTATACATGTATGTATACAGCAAAGGTTAAACTGTATATTAGGGCTTTAATCAGTACAAACATATCTTAAAACACTAGCAGTAACAATCAAATACTTCAAGCAGGATTGGAATTCGGCAGTGAGAAATAGAATAATTGAAAAGAAACCCAGGAATTTGCAGTACGCATTATAAAAATAAAAAAACGGCGCACAAAAAGAAAACAAAATAAAGAGGACCAGCTACACATAAGCAGGAATTCTGTAAGTAGACATAATTAATTAGACGAAATGAAGGAAACATTCCTCAGAAGGATAACAAAACAACACATATGAATAGCTACGAAAAAATTCATTACATAACTAATACCTGCGCTGTTTGTATTGTAACATTTTCCGACACATTTTAGAGGTAGACAAGAGAGGATGCCTTATATATATATATATATACCCCTATGGCAGATCACAAAACAGTTATTTTTTTAAATGTTTGAGAGTATTATTTCAGGAGATAGGTCAAGACAAGTACGGAATACCAGGAGTTTGAAGAAGTTATATATTACATCTAAATTTTTGAAGATCAAAGTATATGAGCAAAGTGAGAATTGCGAAAGAGGAGACTTCCAAAAACATTTTATTTCTAGAAATTTCAAATATAAAATGGTGGAACATACATGTCAAACCAGAAATGCGCTTACATTCGTAGGACCGAGATACCATTAATGAAATCTCATCACAAAAATGATGTCGGAAAGTATCTGAAATATTATGTCATGATAGGATCAAAAACATAGCACAATTTTTATAAGGATTTGGCCAAGAATCTCTTGATGCGTAACAGTAGCATCAGGTCAGATATGGTAGAAGTAGTAAATGGTTGCAGGAATAGCAGACTTATAAAAATGTAAAATACATTCTGGCTTGAAAATTATTTCTGGAGCAACACAGCGAACATAAAATATGTGTACTGATAGCAATTCATTCAATATAATCTTTCGAAAATGGGTATTCTGAATTAATCTATTTCCTGCTGATAACAAAAGTACTATAGTTTAACGTTTTGGTGATATTAAAATTAGCAAGCGTTTCTTACTGAATGTAACAACACATTTTTGTGCATGTTTTCTTATAAATTTATAATTTAACTTTCTCTTATATTAGACTCACCCTTAAGTCATGATTCGTGTTATAAAAAAACGGTTTTCTTAAAGATAAGGGACATGTATACTGAGTTAATCAAATAGATCGAAAACTGCAAATGATAAGAAAAAATAATAATAGTGCCCAAATCTATAAATAACCGAAAATGACCGGAAACTCTGGAAATAATAATAACGGAGAATCAATTTGTGGAGACTTAAAAAAACCGCAGGATTTGAAGATAAATCTCTATAAAAATAACTGCCCAAAACCAAACTGAAATCAGAAACTGAGTCACCCTTCCTAATAGAAAAAATTGTCGTAAGTAACGCGTATATTACGACAAAGACAGTGAATGTACTGGAAAATAACAAATATAATGTGTGTAAACAAAATGTCATTGTGAATCATAACTAGAAATACTGGCAAGAGCAAGAGATCAAAAATAATACATACAACAATGTATGATATTGATATACAGACGTCCACAAATTCTGAAATAGAAGATTGCACAGGGTAAGTATAATAAAATATGAGACATTGTATTTCAGAAAAAGAATGAAAATGCAGATGGATATCTCGCCCTTTCCCTAGAACTTAATATTTAAGAATCTCGAAGACGTGGCACTTGTTACTAGAACGAGTGTAATGGCCCTGGCATATGTAGAAAGCCGAACATTGAGAGAAGAATTTTTATGATCCAAACAGGCTATATTTGTGAAGAACTTAGATAGTTAGAATAGTTAATGAATATTAAACATTTGCTGTCACATTCATGCCGTGAAAACTAGTAACTACCGGTGAGAATATGTAATGCATAATAATAATACTAATAGTAATAATAATAATCTGATAGTAAGAACAGAACTCTATTCTCAGAATAAAATCCTAGTCATTAATAGCATTGTATTGTTAGTACTTCATAACAGTTGGGACATCTTGAGCTGGACACTAAATAACATCAAACGACGCAATATATGGCAAAGTTTTTTGCAAGACAATAACTATTGACTAACATACCTGGAAACAACAAAGGACTGAATGATATAAATAGTCAAACAACAAGAAAACAGAAAGAAAAATATTCAGTCATCAAAGAATGTTGAAATTGCAAAAAGATTTACGTTTATTAGATTCTATATAAAACAAAATCATATCCCAAGAACAAATAGTGGCAGTAAAAATATGATAAAGAATATCATGGCTAAGGCTCCTCCTGATTAGAAGCTGGCAGACAAAACTTTACATGGTCAAGATCCAGAACATGATAAAGTTAACACTAATCTTGATAAACGGATTCTTGCGAAAAACCAGTTATTTTTTTTATTAAAAATTTTGCCAAATATTATGCATAATAATATTGATTCAAAATACATGTTATGTCAAAATATCAACAAACCATTAACCATTTCATCTAAAAGATATTCTGTAATTGCGCTAAATAGTTATAAAAATCCTCGCACTTGGGTGAGGCAATATTTACACTATACAATGTGCAAACAATGTTTAGACACTAGTATAAACATTACCGAGAACTGCCCAGAGAAAGAGAAGACATAACAATTCTATGGAGTTAAAAGATCTTTAGAGACAAGATAATTGAAGCAGATAGGCCACATATAATTGTTAGTAAACAATAAGAGAAACAGTTGTTATTGCTTATTCAGTGGAATACAATATAACAAGTGATTTGACAAAATATTGAGGTATAAAGACCTACAAATCGTAATAGAAAACGTTTGGAAATCAAAAACAAGAAGAGTACCAGTCATGGCTAAAGGACTTGAAATGAAGAGAAGGGAAGGGAACACATCACTTAGAAAAAAAATCATCAGAAGTCTCATCTCCAAGATATGCAACAAGTTGTCTTGATAAGTATTGCCCACACAATAAGAAATAAATCACCCATATAAAGCTAAAGATGATTTTAGTTTCAGAAAACAAATAATTGACGTGTATCCATAGCAGCACACCACCGAGGTTTTCCGCAGATTTTGTACGTAGTGTGACAATTGTAAAAATTGAAAGATGATGATTATGGTAAGGTTGGATGGTATTTCACAAATGGCTAGCGTGGCCTTTAATCTTAATTGCTTTCAGGTGTTAACATGTACAGGCTTTGTTTTTCTGGACTATTGTGAAGAGGCCTTTCAGTCAAACGCATGCGATTGTTCGTGGCCTTAATTGTCCGACATTTGTTTTGTTTATAATATCGTTTAGGGTATGTGACAGCATCACGACTATGACTCAAGACCCTAGAGTTACAGAGACAAAATTTTTCCTAAGTGTGTGGGCTGTACTTAAGATATTTTTTGTATATCTCTTAAGCTGGGGTTTCCAGGGATTCTTTTAATGTGTTGTTTTGTTCTATTTTTTATCCATCCAGGTGCATCTATAATCACTGGCACGGTTCTTGATTTCATTTTTCATATGTTTTCAACTTCAATTTCCAGGTCTGCAGAGGTTTGCCTTGCCAGCGTCGTTTCAACATCCAGTCCTTTGTTGTTTCTATGTATGTTAATAAGCCAATAGTTGTTGTCTTGTGTGATACTTCTAGCTGAATAAGAACTTTTCCATCTTCTTTAGTAGGTATGTATAGATGGTCTACATCAGTCTTTGGATGATGCATCTAATGCTTAGAAAGAAGCTTTCTTCGTTTAGAATCCATTCGTCTGTTCTCGTTTTGAATCCAGTTCAAGATTTTGAAACTATATTGAACCACTGTGATGGCAAGGCTACTAAGGGCCATTATTCTGTTCTGTGACTTCAATTCAGTTTTTAATATCAGTCGTAGCCTTCTATATTATTATTTACACACTATTTCTTTCATTATTTTATGGTGAAATTTTTCATTCTCATTTACAACTAGTTATTTATAAGCTTCTTCTGGCTCTAAATCTTATTTTTACAGGTGGGTCTAAGCTAATTGAGGATGATTGTTGTAGTGATCCCCGTAAAACTGTAGCTTTAACATATTTATTGAAATTGAATTTCATTCCAATGTCTTCACTGAAACATCTTACAGTTTGCAGAAGACCTTCCAGCTCATTATCATTTTAGCATACAACTTTAAGTCATCCCCGTGAAATAGATGGCTTATTTTCTTTTGAGCTAATTTATAACCACTTTCTCTCTTGTTAAGTTGACTGTTTAATACTATTAATGATATGCAAAATTGTAAGGGAGACAAAGACTCACCTTGACATATACTTCGTTTGATGCTTATTTCACGAGACTTAGTTTCCATTTATATGATTGAGGTAAAGGGATGTTTTCCATATTGACATCTATTGTTTGATGAAATTGATGATGGGTAATATCTTGTACATATTTAAAGTCTATTATTATTATTATTATTATTATTATGTAATATTGAAGTTTGAAGCAAACAAAGCAATTTGGTGTTAAAATATAATGACTGGGGAACATCTTCATTTGAAGATGGTCGACGTCGCGTGATTTATCCGACCTGGGCATCATCTGTAAATTTTGTCTGCTACATTTATCAACACTTATCAACTTATCCCACATATATGACCGCCAGAGATTTTCCTGTTAAGAAATCAAACTGAGTGACAGGATTGGGATCATTTGGTGTTCTATATTTTATCCAGTCACACTTTGTTTGGACTGTTGTCTTTATTTTGATTGTTCCTAAATATACATACTTCAGTGGATAAAACTGTTATATGATTTATCTTAAAAGTGACTTGATCCAAAGAGCTCTGATTTAAATACGCGGTCTCAAAATAACCGGAGACGGACAAAAAATTACTTACAAATGTGAATTAGTCAAAACTGAGATATCCAGAATCATATATCGGGAAATCAGAATAATCCCACGCCAGGAATAAATAAGGAATTCGTTTCGAAAATCCAATACATATTTCATAAAGAAAGCTGAAATGACAATAAAAACCAAGACAACATTCCAAACACTATAAATAATGGAAATATTCACAATACCTTATCACAAGTATATAAACATATATTTTATATGTTTGCTTCTGTTGTTTTATGTCACTTAATTACTATTATGTACGCAATATCTCAGATCAAGGACTTTGAAATGCTACAAAATTGCCTTGTAACAAACTTCCTGAATCTTTCAGATAACATAACCTTAGTTTTGATGTGTCAAAAATTGGAAGGTTATTATATAAAACCTACCATCATATAGAATTGCCGTTTTTCGAAATGAACTATGGATACAAATGTATTTCAAAACTAGTTGAGTCAGGCAATTCAAACGAACAACCAGTTAAACACGATCCATAAGTTATTGAAATTATAAAACCATTTTTCTTGAAAATCTGAAAGAAAATATATCTTTTCATGCAGACATACTTATGAAAGAATTTAACCGGCGGGAAAAAGGTATATGGAGAATTCCATGTGCTCAACAATCACATGTATCCTTTAAAGCTGTATAGACACAAAAACATTTCAGTATATCATGTACAATGAAACATATTGGAAAATACAGGATGCATTAACATACAGTTACATGTATTGAGTTATAGAATGTATTAGCAACAACAATTATGCACCGTGGTATTCAAAAACGATCTCTTATACAAAATATATTAAACTAAAAGTTATTTTGATTAGCAAATCTAAACTTTTGTGCTTAGTAAATTTTGATATTGTTTTTGAGAGGCATTAACTTCAGATATTATCTTCTGTGAAATTTCCAAAGACTGCAATAATAACGTGAAAAATATACTGTAGAAAAATTTAGAAATCTTTATTTTACTGGTTTGCTACGTGATGCCAGTTTTTCAATATGGCAGTGAATGCTGGACAATCACTTCAAACTTTAATCAACTTAAATGTGGTTCTACAGAAGGATGAAACGGATATAATGTAATGAACAACTAATCAATGATAAAGGTTTGGAAAGGATGGAAACGAAAGGAGACTATCCAGGAAAAGAAAGCCAATAAAGAAGATATTGGAGAATGTGATACGAACATGTGAGATAGAATAAAAAAAAAGATATGTGGAAGAAAGAATTAGTTATATGCGCGAAAATTGTATTAGGAACCGTGTTCTATCTATTTTCTCCTTCTCTCTTCTCTTCCCTCTCTCTCTCTCTCTCTCTATATATATATATATATTATGCTGTCATTACGATTTATCTCTGATAGAGAAGAAAATTTTTTACACCGTTTCCACTTCTGCGATATATACATTACTCCTCAGGAATGAATTGAGTTATTTCGGTGACTAGCCTGTGTATACCCTTCTTATATACAACACGTTAAAATTTCCCTTCTCCGAGTCCATGCGCCTACGTCTTAGGGGTACCGATTCCGATTGACACAACATCGGTCAAGTTTCGATCAAGAAGCAACTGACGGTGTCTAGCCACACTGATGTGCTGTGGTACAGTAAAACAGGCTTGTATGTGGATGACTTATATATATATATGAGTTGATGTATGAATCGGAATAACATGTCTCATTTTTATTAAAGCTTTAAAGCTTCATAATAAGAGCAAAGAGAATGGTAACTAAAACAAATCTAAATTACCTTATAATATAAATGTTTAGATCGAGTTAAAAATTTTCTTTTCGAAGAAAATGCTTCTAATTTAGTCAAAAAATCTTGTTATATTTCTGTACTTAATAATGTAACCCAATCCTTAGAATAATACACTAATCAGAACAAATCCTACATAATATATTTTCTGATTCGTCCAACATATTATATAGTTAACTCAGTTCCCTAGAAGTGTACCAGTCGATTTCATTCAGTTGTCGTCAAAATATTAGTATTAAATATTAGTATTTGAATAGAATGACCTGCGTTTTCGGAGAGGAATATAGCATTCCTCAGCGAGTATAAAGTGTTTTCATTCAAAGAGATTCAGCTGACAATGTTGCACCATATCCAAATAGTCACGATGTTCGTACATTTTCTCTTTGCTAGCTGTAATTTTGTGTTTCATAATAGATTACATGCACTTCATATACTCTTTAAAAGAAGAATTGTTTAAAAGTAATTATTTTAACTGTAATTGAAACCACAGTTTTTTCTTCTCGCTTTTTGTCCATGACATGTTTGTATTTAATTTCATCTTTTGTTTTAATTATTACAAATCTATATTTTGTAGGCGGAGAAAGAAGAATTATTTGAAGACATAATTAAATGATTGTCAACCGCACCACAAAGATAACTCTTATTAACAAAAAAAAAAAATGTTTTGATGAAAAATATACATTGAAAAAATAAAATAAAACGTGCAAAATATTGAGAATATTGTGTACAACGTGCTAAAGAAGTTTGAAAAATTTAATTACTTATTGGTAAAAAAGTGTAAATTAGAACTGAATCAACGTTTTTCTAACATCTAAGGCAATTATCTTAAATTTGTTTAAGTTTTTAATGTAATTAGCCCAGCGACATGTAAGTTGCCAAACTAACTCTAATTGTCCTTGATTATGTAAGATATTTATAATTTTATAATAATCAATAATGTTTAATTTCTCGTCTTTTCTAATACATGTACATAGTCTCTATGGTAAATGTTTAAATAAATCTTTCGCGATGTAACTTACTGGCAGCTACGGTCACATAGCAGGAAATTTGAATCTTCCATGAGGTCCTGTGGTTAAAAACATAGGATGTTATTGCTCTCGACAAATTATTTTTCATTAACACTTGCGTATACTCATGATTTATTTGTAAAGATATTGGACCAGTTTCCGCCTTCGCTACAATTATAAATTAAGTTTCTTCTCTTAAATTGTCTTTCTCTTAAAGTTAGGTAGTCTCAGTCAGTGAAATGTCATACGTGATACACTGACTGGGAAGAAACATTTCCCGCAGTACGTTGCCATTACATTCTGCGGTATACTGGTTGTCATCTAAAACTATAAAATCCAATCTGTTTTGTTATTTGACCCATAGCTGAAAGGAAGAGATGGATTTATACCTTTCTCAGTTGTATTTGCGCGTAAATGAATGCAATAAATTCTTCAACAAAGATTTGAACTCGGTTCTCCTATTTCTCGTTCCAAATCAATATCAACTGTACCGAAAAACACATCCAAGATAGTCTTGTCTGCCTTAATATTTGCAACAGATGATTGGAGAGAGAAAAGGTGGCTTCACGCATTTTGCAAGGCATGCAATTGTATTTACCGCGTTGATAACAGTTATTGCATATTCACCTTCTAAAGAAAGTTACACTGATTAAAAGAGAAAAATTAAAATATCGCATTTGCCTTGGCTTTCTAAACGCGATATGGTAACAATGAAGACTGCCAATCGTAAAGAAAGATCTGTAAATAATCAGGGAATGAATGGAAGTTACTTTTTAAAAGAACAAGAATATTTCCCTGACTTAAACAAGCCAAAACCAGGTTTGCATAAAGGGTCTAAGATTTGAAATATAATTCTTAGTTTTTTCTGTATGAATATGCGATAAATAATATTAGAAATATTGATTTATATTACATGAAACGTAGAACAAAAAGCGAGAACAGATAGAGAAACAGAGAAAAATGCGTTGAAGAAATCAAGAGACAGGTGTAAAATATATTCTTGTGTTGTTTTGTTTGGCTCTGTTGGATTTAATTATTTTTATTGGAAATAACATTCTCATAGAAATAACTATTAAACTTAAGATTTTCTTTCAGTTAATGGGAAAATCAAAGAATTTCGTAGGCTAATCTAAACTTATTTAAAAATGCAATTTTGTGTGTGTGTGTGTGTGTATGTTTCCATTACCTATAGACTCTGAAACGGCTGAACCGATTTTCTTGAAAATTTACACAGTTGTACTATAAGCGTCTACAAGTGTTCTTAGGTTTTTTGTCGAGGTACCCCCGATAAATATTGAAAATCGATAATCGAAAACATCGGGTTATAAAAAGAGTGGTCTGATTTTAATCAAATTTGATACGCTCATAGACAAAGACATAATAAACGATATTCAGAAATTTAAAGGTTGCAATTCTTACAATAGTGCAGAATATTTGATATTGATATCAAGAAATCAAAATTTGACTTACATCCATTCATTTTTCTTTCAGTCTATGGTTTCACTTTAACTGGAAACAAATATTGATTTTTAGTCTTTCTTGAAACGTTAAAAGAGTCTGAGCTCCAGAACCATGGATTAGTTTTAAAGCTTTCATTACACCCGACCAACGCCAGGCTATACTGCTAGTTCCTACATAAACTGAATACATATTGAATGGTAATGGTAATATTGGCCATTTCAAAACGGAAAAGATTCAGCATTCATTGACCAAACACATTCTGTTACGGTCGGTTGAAAATTATAAAATCGTTTAGTTATTACATTTATTTTTCGGGAAATCAGATTACGTGAATTCCTTACATGTTATAATACTTTCTATTATTGATGTATGTTTCCTTCCGACCTTTATGTTTTTGACAGTGTGGAATTCAATATAGTGATTATAGCATTATTTTCTCTCTATGTTCATGAGCTAATCATTTCGGTTGCTGCTGCTAGAAGAGTTCATACGATGTAGTTTTTGTACAGTTCACAAGAACACTTTTATAATTATGGGGCATCAGTTTATAGATACTGAAGCAATATTTCCATCTTTAAGACCTATATATATATTTTTTGTAACATGTCAAAGTGTAGACAAAAGCAGGTTCTAAATACAGAAAATAATTCTTGTTTTTAGAAAACTTTACCTGCAGCAGGACGAATTCTCAAAAATATAATATATGAAGATAATAATGTGTTGATAGCAGACACGGTAATTAAACTAAATAAATTATTATAATATATAGTAAAGCTATACGAGAAAAAATATATATGTGTGTGTATGTGTGTGTGTGTGTTTATTTAGGCAGGGAATATTCTTTTAGTCATGAAAAATTAATTGCAGATATTGTGTCTGTGTATTCTTAATAAAATCCGTCCATATTCACCGACAATCTCTCGCATGTTATAAATGAAAGATGTACAAAATGAGCTGTAACGATTGAGAGTTGATTTTATTAACGATTTTTCGATGTTCCCAAGTACATTCAATCTCTTTCGAGTTCTTTAGGTTTCTTTCTTATCTCTTTCAATTATAATAAGCGACAGATTAGCCCTGTGTATGAACGGATTTTATTTCATTAAATATAAGCAAACACTATAGTTTCAATTTATTTAATCTGACACACACAGATACATACACTCATTATTTATATATCTTTATATATATATATATATATATATATATATATATATATATATATATATGGAGAGAGCAAATGTTTCTAAAAGTTAACCAACGTATGAAAAAAGAGAAAAAATCGTTAAGAACAAGGGAAAATAAAATGAACAGTATTGCCGATTCTCTTATATGGCAGTGGATAATATCTGATTAATTAAGAAAAGGTTTGAGACAACAGCAGGGTTGTTTTAGAGAGGAAGGATGAGAATATCATAGACTAGATATGACAGCAATAACGAAGAATGAGAGAAAAATGGCAACACAAAATGGACACTTATAATTAAATCACAAAATGACAATTGAAAATTATCGCGTCGATAATAACGCAAAAGAGTTTCGATAACTCAAGTCACATGATTTAGTTTTGGTAATCGTGATAGGGAAAAAAAGTGACTAATATATCTAATGAGCTTGTGTAAAAGGTCATAAAACAGAGTATTAAGAGGGATATCAAAAACACAATCATTAGTAAGAGCTACATAATTACAGAGGGCCATGACAAAGGACATACTGAAAAGGTTCGTCACATGTTATAAGACAAAGATTCTTGGATATTTATCATAGATCACCGCAATAAAATGTAAGATTAAAGACAAAAATGACCGTAGTCAGAGGGCATCGTCCGCTATTATTTAACACATCACTCAATAAATTACGGAACTAACTAATAAAACAACATTCTTTTACGCTTTGTTTGACTTTATTCATCAACACTGATTCCAACGCTTGTGTAACAATTCGATGAATTTTTGTAGAACGATATTACTTTGCACGTGTTTACGATATCACTTCAATATTGAAGCCAAATCTCCTTCCCTAGAGCATTCTTTTAAGGTCTACAAACAGCCATTGGTATCTGGGGACCAGATCTGGAGAATAGGATGGATGCGGAATTCATGTAGTTTTGCCATCATTGCGATTGACTTGTAACATGGCTAGTTGTCTTGGTGAAAGGTCACTTTATTTGTGCCCGATTTTTGGAAATATCCTCCTTCATACGCACAAATAATGGTTACATAATATTCGCCATTGATGATGGTTTTTTCTCAGGGTAAACGATGAACAAAATACTTTTTGCATCCAAAAATACGAAGGTCAGAAACTTGCCTGCAGATCTTTGCGTCTTTGGTAGTTTGAGACGGCTTTCAGCTGCTGCTGTTCACTCAGCTGAGTGACGATTTGACTCCAGAATAAACAGGTGAATGCATTTTTCATCGATTAAAACATTTTTACAAAGAAACTCCTTGTAGCTTTGGAATAGTCTCAAACAACGCTCTAAACCTTCTATGCGTAGTGGTTTTTAATAGACCGTGAGCAAACGTGGAAACCACTTTGAAAACAGCTTTCTCATTGACAAATCATCATGAAAAAATGGTGAATACACTGCCTTCTGATATGTTCAACTCATCTGTCATTTCAAGCCACTTTAATTTACGATCGGCCAAAAGGAGTTTGTTAATTTTTCCTGTTTTCTGAGATAACTGTAGAGTTTAGCTTCAGCATCGTTTATGTCTGTAAACCTCGCTTCAATTTAGTATACCATTTTAACTGTTGTTTCGGCGTAGAAGTGCTCCAATGACACTTATCAAGCCATTGCTTTGCTTGAACAGCACTTTTTTGCATCAGAAAGCAATGCCTTATCAACACACGAAATTCAGGTTTTTCCATTGTTTTGAAAATTTACTAAAGTTTCGTCACTTAAATAACTGCGACTTGTAAACTTATAATCCGATTAGGCCCAAATAACATCACGTGCCATTCGAAGGTTTTACTTTATAAAAATCATATGGATTTTTATTCGTGACACCATCTATATGTCACGTCGAGACATATTGAGCGATGTATTAACTTTAACCACATAGGAGTTTGATGTTAGATTAATCTGATAAATATTCTAAGTCTCACCACTTTCTTCCATTCCTCCCAGTTTATGTTGTTTAATATAAAAAAATACTCATAAAAATACTGTTATATTTTCTTTATACAAATGATAATTTTGTTCAAATTCGTATTGTATTTTTTGCGTATTATGCAATATATGTATAATACGACCTTGTGATTCTGAAACCATAAAAAGGTAATAGATTAAGTCTATGAATATAATATGACCTTTAAGCTCAATCATCTCCATGTATTGCTTTTTAAAGTAATAACATTATTAAAATTACAGCGTCGTAGATATATGTCATCAAATTATTTAGAATCAATACCTACTATTTCATCTACTGTAATCAATAGATAATAAATATTGCTTTTTAAATTTGTACCTTATTATCTTAAAATCTCAATGTCGTACAAGCATATCACTAAAATATTTTAATCTTTTACGATATTACATAATAGAAATAAAAGTGTTTTTTCGTCATTGCTTGTTTCTTTTATTAAATTCAGTTTCAAAATCTATTTTCGAGGAAAGATGCTTTGTGTAATATTAATCTTATCAAAACATGGCAGCATTTGCCTGTGTTCTTTATTAGCATTTTTAAATCAATTTCTGTGAATTTCCTGAGACAAAAGACATTACGTTTATTCTCAAAAACCAAATATTGTCGACAGATCAAATACCTTTGTAAACAGTCATCAACTACTGCATTATTTTTGCTTTATTTTCTATTGCGCTAACTGAGGATATTCGCAATCTAGCGGTTTCAAATAACAGGCTTGTTTTAAGCTGAGTAAATATTTATTAAAACGTACTTGCCTGCGATACGACCCCAGTTAGGCTTCTTTTGTTTTGTTTAAAAGTTAAACTCATATTAGGGACAACAAAAACTTTAGAATGGCTTTAGAAGTTTTCACTTAAACATTTGGCAAATGATTCGTGTTGTTCTATTCTGTAGAGCCTTCCTATCAATTAAATAATTCCCTTGAAAAATAAAAACATCTTAAAATCTCATTTTATTACGTACCTCTTCTATCACACAGCAAACAAATTCAAAATAGAAGTTAAATTCTTCCTTGAAAATTTATGCAACTACGAAATTAATTTGGATTGCATGGAAATCATTAAAGCGTTTTAAAAATTTCAAAAGAGGCAAGGCTATAGCCCAACCAATTAAGACGCAAAAACTACTAAGAGTAAAAGAAAATAGTTAAATGTTATTGAGGAGATACAGGACAATGAAAGTACAATAGGGCATGAGATGAAGATAAACGTTACATTTAAAACCATTACTTGTCCAGAAAGCAAGAGGCAATAACTGAGAAGTGCGAGTGAGGATATAATTTAGAATGTAAATTACGGTTACATCTCCCACTTTGAAAAATAAATATTGGCTGCCTATGTAGAACTATTGTAGTGCAGTGGATATCGGCTCGGAACGAGAAATCGGGGAGCCGAGTTCGTATTCCAGCTGAAGTCATAGAATTCACTTACGCGGAAATACCCTTGGGAAAGTTATTGATCCGTCTCTTCCTTCCAGTTATGGGTTAAATAACAGGACAGATTGGATTCTATAGCCTTGGCTGGCAACCAGTCTACCGCAGAAAGCCATGGTAACCTACTGCGGGATAATCTTCTGCCCAGTCAGTCATGTCTCTTTCGAGACACGATCGCTCAAGCGTGTTTCACGTATGGCAATTAACTGACTGACCTGATGAAAAAATATTGGAATTATATAAAATTTTCTTAGATTCTAACCAATAATAAAAACACAGTAAAAATAATTAAAATTGGTCATTATACTGAAATAATTTTACTTACTTCATCTAGGGAACATATTCAAATATAATTTTCGTTCTTAAACTTTTCAAACAAATGCGGGTTCGATCTATCTTTTCGTCGAAATGAAAAATCGCATCACACAAGAGAGTAAATATTATGATTTTTAATCAAGTATTTTATTAATAATCCTGATAATGAGTTTTGAAGCTAATTTCTGCCTCTGAAAAGAGGCAAACCAAAAGAACATGAAAAACGCTAAATAGTGAGAAATTTACATCTAGCTTAATCAACTTTCAAGATAAATTGAAAAAAGAAAACGAACATACGACGATTTACATATAAATGTTCTGCTTTCTTTAATGTCAATGATAATTAAAATTATGAAAATAAATTTTCGGATGTTATCTAAGTAATTAGAATATATATTGTAAATTGATGTGTTATTGTGGAATGCTCTATCTGCAATGGATATCGTTTTGAAAATTATAGGTTAAGGAAAAAAATTGTAACAGTATAGTATGTCACCTACATTTTGAATGTTTCATAAGAAAATATGTCACTCATATAGTATGTGCTCAAAGTTGAAAAGCGTATCATACGAAAACATAACTGTTTGTTAAGGGTTCTGGTTGATAAAAAATAATTATTTTTAATAAATAGCCACATACATATATTTAGAAACTAGCAATATAGCCCGGCGTTGCTCGGGGTAATGAAAGTTTTAAAACAAATTCATGGTCCTGGAGCTTAGACTCTTTGGACGTTGGCACGAAAGACTAAAAAGCAATACTTGTTTCCAGTTAAGGCGAAACCATAGACTGAAAGAAAAATGAATGGATGTAAGTGAAATTTTGATTTCCTGGTATCGATATCAAATGAGTGTTTTTGTCGTGAATTGAATTTTGAAGGCTAAATCAGTCCTCTGAGTAAATGGTATCATGGCTGAGAATAAGAACTACAATTATACCTACTTAGAGACAAATCCGAACCAAAAACTAAAAACTGATTTTGATCAGATCCGGTAGGATATCGGGGTATCGATTTCCAATATCGAAGTCAAATAAGTCATCCAAGGATAGAACTGCAACCTTGATACTTCTGGAATGTCGTTTATGTCTTTGTCTATGAGTGTATCAAATTTGATTAAAATCGGACCACTCCTTCTCTAACCCGATTTTTTAGATTATTGATTTTCGGTATTTATCGGTGGTAACTCGACACAAAACCTAGCTATGGTCACTCGCAGACGCTTATAGTACAACTGTGTAAATTTTCAAGAAAATCCGTTCAGCCGTTTTGGAATCTATAGGTAGCGGGGACACACACACACACACACAAAGTTCCATTTATAAATAAGTTTAGTTATATATACTCTTACTGAGGTAGGATACATTCCAACTGTGTAGAATACATACTATTCCAGAATCAAACATGTAGTCTCCATACTATACCAGAATTAAAGAGGGAGGTCACATATATTTCTATACCAGAAGCAAATAAGTAAAACAAATATGTTACGATACCAGAATCAAAGAGGTAGATCACACAACCTTACTCTACCAGAGTAAAAGAGGTAAGCCACATATTATACCGGAACCAAAGAGGTAGGCTACCTACTACACCGGAACCAAAGATGTAGGTCACATGCTATACAAGAATCAAAGTTGTAGTCCACAAACTATATTGGCACCAGAAAAACTGTCTTTCCATTTTGTTCAAGTCTCCGGGTTTTATGCAAATTAATCTGAATCTGCAATATAGAATATTTATTTTCCTCTTGCTCGCCTTATCTATCTATCTATCTATCTAACATATATATATATATATATATATATATATATATATATATATATATATATATATATATACTGTAATTGTTGTTACAATGTTTTACGTGTGTGTATGTGCGTAGTTTATCTTTCTCACTTCTGTGAGTTATCTTGTGGTAATACTGAGCAAAGCGAAGGACCGGATGTTTGCCCTCAGAGATTCACAAAGCAAATGACTAAAACTGGTCTTTGCGTATCTGGCTCCACGCAGAAATTGAGGAGTTAAACCAAAAATAAATAAAGATCAAAT
The DNA here is from genome assembly GCA_037127315.1 of Ascarosepion bandense. Taxonomy (NCBI): domain Eukaryota; kingdom Metazoa; phylum Mollusca; class Cephalopoda; order Sepiida; family Sepiidae; genus Ascarosepion; species Ascarosepion bandense. The sequence goes on from JBBBDQ010000249.1 coordinate 3,570,117, forward strand.
CCCTTTTACGGGCATGTAGCGGAACTCTGGGTCCTGATTGGTCATCAAATGCCAAAATTCAAAATAGGTCAGGGAAACGCCATTTTGTGAGCTAAAACACGGGACTATTCAGTATTTAACGATGGTTACTAACCGGTCACGGTTCAGACGAGGCGGTGTGGTGACATACATCAAAGATGTAACTCTTAACTTCAAGTAACCCGGACATTCTCTCTCATTCTCTCTCTCATATTCTCTCTCTTTCTCTCTTTCTTTCTCTCTCTGATTACTGCTACAAACACTGCCAGTCAGTTAAGTGCCATACCTGAATCACGCTCGAAAGAGACATGACTGACTGGGCAGAAGATTATCCCACTGTAGGTTGCCATTGCTTTCTGCAGTAAACCGGTTGCCATCCAACGCTATAAAACCCAAGCTGCCCTGTTATTTAACCCATAACTGGAAGGAAGAGACAGATTAATACCTTTCCCAAGGCTATTTGCGCGTAAGTGAATGCAATGAATTCAACTGGAATTCGGACTCGGCTCCCCGATTTCTCGTTCTGAGCCGATATCCACTGCACCACAACTCACATCCCAAACATACTGTACGAACTCTTAATTCTTCAACCTCATCATTAAATACAAACTTTATCATTAACTTCTTAATGTTTCTAATTGTATATTAACTCTTACCACTAGTTATTCCTTCTTATAATAAATTTCTATTTTAAATGTAAAATGTATATTTTATTATTCTACTCTTCTGCACTAATTCTACACATTCTAACTACCAACAGCCAACCTTCTGATGAAAACCTTTGCGATGAATATTATTCAACAAAAATTCGGTATGCCTTAGGGTGTTCGGTAAGGAAAGACACTAGGCCGAACCAAAAGAAACATTAACCAGCTCTTCAATTTCATTATTTAATATTTCTTAATATTCAGGCTGGTAGATGAAAATAAATATAATATATAACAAATTAATAAGTAACGACTAAAAATAACGTTTAAATTATAACAATATACTGGATTATTAAATACAAAATCTCTTTCTTGAAATTTTCTTCATGTTACGATACAAAAGTGAGTGGATATATCTTTTTTCGAGAATCAGAGAATGATATGTTTAAAGTCACTTTTTAACTTTACTCTGCCACTCGTAGCCGAGAGTTTCAAAGCACGATATATCTCATGATAGTTTTCCCTAGAGAAAAGCTACTTCAAATCCTGCCAGATAGACTAAATTATTCTCTAATAACATTCTCCAAATATTCAGGCCGCTAAACGAAAATAGATAATTATACTGTTTCATAAATAAACGGAATGTCTACTCAAAAACAAATATTCACTAAAAATAACATTTAACAGAAATCTCTCGGAAAAGTAATTTAAAAAGTATCATAATTTTCTTTAAAAATTGCGGTTTTGTAATAATAATCCATATTTATTTTACTCTACTAGTTTTTAACTGCACATACGAATATCCATAAAACTAATTTCCTAATATCAACGCAAATACTATTTTATCCAAATGAACATGTATTTACACGTTGTTTCGTTGACTATAGACAATTGATAACAAGATGAATAGATACTGAATAAGATAATTTAAAAAAGAAACTTTTCGTCTACATTATTTTTGCCATTGAATATATTAAATATATTTAGAAAAAAGTTTCAAACATTTCTTTACAATGTTACGTTTCTATATTAGCTTATTTCCAATCAGATATTGTGTCATATTACACCTGCTCTAAATAACTGGAGAAGATTCTAGCTGTGCGTTGTCAGGTATCGTCTAAAATCGGTAAAATCAAATTGTCTTCACATTTCCATTTGTTGAAAAAACAACTTGAGCTTAAAAACCTGGCAACAATAAAATGAATATAAAAATTAAAATATTATTAACATTTCTGGTACTCCTGTTATTTATCGTTATACTTGTCATGAACAAAATAAATATCACTTATCAACAACATAACTTAGCATTCTTTTGTTTTTCCATCAATATCTTCTGAGTAATTGTTATGATGACTTCACTTCTTTTGTACTTCAACATTCCAACATGTAAGTATAGTTCTACATCAGTCAGTGCCATACGTGATACACGCTTGGGCGATCATGTCTCCAAAGAGATATGACTGACTGGGCAGAAGATTATACCGCAGTAGGTTGCCATTGCTTTCTGCGGTAGACTGGTTGCCAACCAAGGCTATAGAACGCAATCAGTCTTGTTATTTAATCCATAACTGGAAGGAATAGACGGATCAATAACTTTTCCCAAGGGTATTTGCGCGTAAGTGAATTCTATGACTTCAGCTGGAATACGAACTCGACTCCCCGATTTCTCGTTCCGAGCCGATATCCACTGCACTACAATAGGGTATTTGCGGATAAGTGAATTCTATGAATTCAACTGGAATTCGATTTCTCATTCCGAGCCGATATCCACTGTATCACAAAGCATATCATCAGCTAGAAAGCCTGAATCCCACTCTTTTACTGAGCCTCTCTCTCTCTATATATATATATATATATATATATATATATATATATAAAAACAAAATTTCGATGTTTAAATTCGTTGAATAGCTTTTTGTACGAAAACTTCGTGTCATCAGTAACGAAATATTTCGTTGCTGAAGACAGGAGGAAGTCCTCGTAGAAATGGCTTTTCAACGAATTTAAACATCGAAATTAAGTTTTATTTTGATGTTTGACTGTGATTAGAATATAATATTTGCATTGAGAATGCCACCTTGATCAATTTTAATATTAATGAAATTAAAGATTTTTGGGTTTTGGGGATTTAACTACCTGATTATCCTTAAATATATATATATATGTATATATATATATATATATATATATATATATTAAATTTATGAAATATTTCTCTTAAAAATACATTTTTTAGAAAAGCTAGTTTTTCAATTCGTTATTTTTAAGGTTTCCTTCATTGCCTTCGTTTTGAAGTGATATGGAATGTTAACATCATGCTTTTATAAGTATCCCCTTATCGATTTACATAACTTATCAATTTTAGTCGTTACTGCAGTCGGTGGTGGTCCTCAGTTGATGTGTTTCCTTTTATTTGATACACATCTTTCTTTGTGATTCTGCAGCGCCAGCCTCCAATTTTTAAAGCGGAATGTTTATATACCATCCCTAATCTGTCTCACTCTCTCACTATCTCTGTCACTCTCTTCCCTCAATATCTCCCTCTCCCCCCGTCTCACTCTTTCTGTCTCCATGTCTCTCACTCCCCCCCCTCCCCCTCTCTCTAACCTTCTCACTCTCTCTCTCCCTCTATCACCATCTCCCTGTCTCCCTCTATCACCATCTCCCTCTGTCTCTCTCTCCCTGTCTCCCTCTATCACCGTCTCCCTCTGTTTCTGTCTCTCTCTTTATTTATAAATATGTTTGCAGGGTGTCGATAAAGTCGTGTGGAATTAAAATCTTATAACTTTACTTTTTTTTTGCAATAGAAATAATTTGTAAAAAAGATTAGAAAGAAAGGAAATGCATATTTTGTAAAGTTTTATTGAAATCCTATTTATCACATGTCCTCCATCATTAGCAATACAAAGATTAAACTAGTTTGCAGTTCACGGAAAACAATTGGCAACTGATTTAAAGTAATGCCTGAAATCACATTTATTTTAACTTTCATATCTTCTAATGAACTAGGGTTGGTTGCATACACAATTGTTTTCACGTGAAAAAATCTAAAATAATCAAATCTGGCAAATCTGGAGGCCAACAAAATGGCCCTCTTCTTCCGAAACATCTGTTAGAAAATTCTTGATTTAGAAACTAACAGGCAGAGCAAAGTGACGAGAAGCTTCATCTTGTTGAAACACTGCAGTATCTTTCAAGATTAATTGTTCAAGCTCATTTTTTCAAAGTTATGCCTGTGTAGACAAAAGGAGTACTTTATCCGCTCCTTACGCTTGTTGGAGGGACTGTGAGCGTTTTTCTCCTTTTTATACTTTTGTGGAACTTGCTATTTTCACTCCCGTTTTGAATTATAATTGCTTTTAATTAAAATATTTTTCTTTTAATAGCTTCCAACTTTCCTTTCTCAATCGTTATATTAACTATGTCTCTGATTGCTCATATATATATTGCGCTGTCTATATCATGCGAAACATGACTGAATGGACAGATCGTTTGCCAACTAATGTTATATAACGTAATCTTTCCTGCAATGTAACCTAAAAGTGGAGGGAAAAGTGACAGTAAATGCCTTTCTTAAGGGAAATTTACGTGTAAGAGAATGCAACGAATTCAAGTGGAATACGTTATTGGCTCAAAGATTTCTCGATCTGAGCCGATATCCACTGCTTCACACACACATGTGTATGTACCTATTATGTTTATTAAGATGATCGATGATCGTTTAAAGTGTGTAGCTAACTGTTACGTTGCCGAATTGATACGAGTTTCCACACTTCATACTTTCTTTCTTTCTCAGTTTTGTATTCACACGCCTTTCTGTGTGTATGCATGTGTGTGCACATATGTTAGTACCAAGGTTGGTCAATCCTCTTATAATGAAAATATAAAAACAATAGAAGTAAACGTAGTGAATATCTTTGTATATTTTTATATTACAGTATTTTCATTATTCAGAATGATGTCCGCATATTTGTTATCAGATTTACAACGGTTTTGGCTGTTGTACGCTTCGCCCTTCGTCAGGTGATTGGAAGTTTGAACAGAAAACTTTATTTTATACACCGGGATAGAGTGTTCTAGTTTCACGTAGCATGCTGCATCCGGATATCCAAATTTCAGTTATTTCTCTTTTAGTAACTGCAAGTTTCTGTTAACCTCTGTTGTGTCTAGGTATTAAAATCACAACTCTTTGGATCACATCATTAAATTATTTCAACTAAAGCTTTTATTCACTTGCAAACATACGTGTATTGATTTTATCCCCAAAGATAAAAGCAAAAAAGATATACCCGGAAGAGTTATCAGAAAGATGTGTGAAACGTGGAAATAGAAAATCTGCCAAGGTGTAAGAAATAAATTGTTCGGGTCTGAATTCCAAGTCACTTAAAAAAAGAACAGAGAGCCGTGAATATAACAATAAAACAGAGGAATACAGTCCGAACGACGGAAATAGTGTAAGTACAATCATGTAAAAGTTAAAACAAATGCTTACTTTATAAAGGAAAATAAATCTGTCGTATTGAGAAATTAGATTCAAATAAGTGTTTAACAATTATGAAATCATTTGTCATATAACAGTTACAAAGAATAGGGTGGATCCTTTGTATTCTACTCGAATTTAGTCGCAAAGAATGTAATCATTGTTGATATTTAAATATATTATTGGACATGGATAATGAACTAATTTTAAAGACCAGTGAACAACACTAAAATATTCAGACATAATGTTGTTTTCTGAAGAGTTTCATCGAATGAATATTAATGCATGAAGTAGCAACATGGGAAAAACTGGTATATTTTAATTGTTCGGATATGTGGTGTAACTTTTTATTTTTAATCATTTCACCCCAAGCAAGTCATTCCACTGCCACTATTGCGCAAGGGGTTATATATAGGAAGGTAAAGAGAAAGAGTGGTTAGATATAGAAAATGTCAGAGGGAGGGGGATAGACGGGTAAGGATCCCGAGTCTGAGGGTTGGGTAGATGGGAAGAAGAGTGTTTGAGAGAATGGATGCGAGTTTGATGGCTTAGGATATTACTATTATTTTTCTATTTTTTCTTCTAAGATTTCTTTCTGAGTGTCGAGCTCATTCAGGACGTTGGTTATGACGGTTCTCCACAATTTTCTGTCATTTGTAGATTTTAGTAAATTTGGACATTTCTGTTATCTCACCAAAATTATGTTTCGGCATTAATTTACTCAAGCTCGGTAGGTTATGGGACGTTTTCCCCCGTTCGTTTGCTTTCCAAATTTATCCTGTGAATTTCAAATTTCCTTTGCTTTCCAAATCTATACTGTGAATTTCAAATTTCCTAAGCCATTTTTTCTCCTTATGTGATCTATAAGTTTTAAATGATTCTTCCTGATGTTAAATATTAGTGTACTTTTTTAACACTTTTTTATTGCTCATATGTCCAGTCTATGTTAACCTCAGCATATTTCTGCAAAATAAAAAATCCCTTTCTTCAAGTTTCTTCTTCATTTTCGATTTTATATATATATATATATATATATATATATATAAAATGCCCCCGCAAATCTTCATTGGACGCCCTTGAAAATTTATTGTTTGATTGATATAGTGAATCAGATTTTTCCTTGAAAACAATTTCAAATCGAAATATTTTAATTTTTTCTTTAAAATCTATCGCGCATACAAAGAAATTATTCTAATAATCTCTCTGCAACCATACATATATACCAATTAAACCGGAACTTTTTAAAAAACATTTTAGGAAATAGTTAATTAAGCGAGATACAGCAATAAATCCTATATATCTTCACATATTTTGCAATGCAAAAATCTCAATATTAAATTATTTTTCCGTGCACTTCAATAACTCATTTTATTTTTGACAATAATTGCGATTTTAGAGTTATATCAGTATATTTTTATATAACAAAATATATTATATAAATAAGGTGTGTGTATTTAGTTTTTATTTTACTTTTCAAAATTTCAAATAAGTTATTACATATCTCGATCAAAGTTTCGATAAGCTTTCAGAAATGTATGTGTTTTTCTGTTGTTTTTATAACTATTTCAACCGCCTCCTTACTTAGTGAGGAAAAATTGTTGTCAGTATTAAAGCAAAATATGGGTTGATAAAGTTGTGGGTAATTAGGTATTCATTTTGATTCATTTGTGCTTTAATATTGCAGCGTCTCCAAGCGTCTTTTAATGTCACCGTGTCACTTATTCCTTCATATATCATCTACGTAAACACTTATTCCTCTATATTTAGATGTATCTTTATCATATGTAATGATGGTGGATGACAGAATATCGATTAATACGCCCAAATTTATTATTCTATGACGTCAGAAAGGTTTTTGTTTTGAAAGATAATCAAATACAGTTACGAATTGACGAACTGCATCTTAACACGATGACAAACATTATTTATCTTCGGGCAAGTGTAATTTAAAGAATATATATTAATGCTAATGAAATAAGAAAAATATGAAAAGAACGAAAATGATAATTAAAGTACATACCGTCTTATTAATTAATTCTGTTTGCAATTCTTTGATAATTAAGTTGTGACAACATTTCGTTGATTTCTGTTATTTGTATTGATGTATAATATCAGAAAGTACAGTTTTCTTTTGAAAAGTATTTTATATTACTAGTGGAATTTCAACACTAGCAAAAAATAAATCTTTTGCGCATGTAATTCTGAGGGAGCATAATGACAAATTAATGAAATTGTTGCTTCATACTACCTTAATATAAAGCAAGTAAAAAGATTCCCTATCAATATTTAAAAAAGAATTAAGAACTATTAAACTTGTAATATATTTTCCTGAAAAATTGTTTTAAGAGAAATATATTATAAATTTTAACCGTCATTTACCATCACTGGTCTGTCAATAAATTCTGAGTGTTTTGTAATAAGTAAACGGCTAATATTATTGTTAATATACCTATTCTTAAGTTTTACTTTTAAACTCTTCTAAAGAGAAATTTCACTAACTTTATAATCATATTTAACATGAGTATTTTTATTTCCAGTCCATTTATTGACATTTATTTGAAAAAAAATAATTCTCTTTCTCTAGACATTTGCTTCAGACACTTAACATTATTTTTTTATTCTCTTCATAAATCACTCTTCCCTAATCTGTCTTAATAGATAGGTGCAAGTACTTATAAATCAAGCAAAAATCTTCGTACTGTTTGCATCCATAAATTATTATAACTCTGAGCTGATGTAAATTTAGCTATGACAGAATAAGGAATGTGAATTCATGTCTCGTCGAAGACTAATTCTACATTCTCATCAATCTCGGAGTCGGAATGTCATACAAGTAGGTTGCTTTGAAAAAAAATCGCATCCCAGAATTAAGAAATAAAACAACTGACAGACTTTATATAATATTAATACAAAACTCGTAGTAAAAATAAAACTAGTAAGTCCAATGTAATGATAGCGAACTTTCATAAAAGCGTGATGGTATTGTGGCAGTAGACATTCATAGAATTGTATGAAAATATTGATTGAAGATAATTTATATCATTAAATGACGAAACCTCAAGATGTGGGTGGTACGAGTTCAGTCGCGTCGTAATAATATCTATACGTGACACTATTTCCTTTATATCTGTAAGTATAGACCGAAAATACTATTATAAAAAAGGAATGATAAAAATTAAGAAACAGTAAAAATAATGAATGTTTTAATTGATTTCACACGTATGCAACCCCTCATGTCCTTCAAAATAAGCGCCTAGTTTTATAAGTTTTAGATTAATTTATAAACAAACTATCGACAGTAAGACGTATGTGCTTCAGAAATATAATCTACTGAGCTTTTATAAATGCCCATATAGAAATTTTACAAAGGAAAAAAAAACAGAAAAATTTACATTCCAGTCAAAAATAACATCCTTGAAAATGGTTTGTGAAGAGGTTGAAACTCTTGGAAAATCGAAAAATTTTGATCATTTTTACTTTCCTTCTCTCCAGTAAAATGAAACATGTAAGAATACTGGCAAAGTTTGATTAAAAAAATACTAAAATATTCTATATAGGGAGTGTTTATTGAAACAGTAAAATGAATGCTTGCTGCCCAAATATACATTTATGTTAAAATTAATACATCATTGTAATTTCTGATGAGAAAAACATTTAGGTCAATTTAAAAATGGTTAGGTCACTTTAAAATTTGTATATGTTGTTTTATATGAAAATAACAATATACCATAAATTAAAAATAGGCGCATTAAGCAAGCAAATTCATATTGGGAAGAAATATGTATAGAAACACAAATAGGCATGTGTTACTGTATAGAATCGCATTTAGGATATATTAAATTGTTATAGCCAAATACATACATATATTTATATTATTAAACTAAAATTCCATTAAAGAGCAAAATAACCAGTCTTGTTTTTACAGTTAAATTCAAAATAACACACGTGAGATTGGGAAGATGAATTAGCTCCAGCAAAACGCGTCAATTCTGCGTGTCAAGTATCCTTGAAAGATTGTGGCCGCCAAATTAAATGATAAGTATATAGTTTTTGATTTCGTTTTGTCTCATTTTTGGCGTGATCGTGGCGATGCCTGTGCAAAAGTGACTGAAGAATCTAATCCGAGCTGGGGCTTGGATATTCGGGTACAACAAAGAAAGAACATACGGCTTCTTCTGAAGAAGGCAATTTAAACCTAAAGCAGATTCTTTGTAACGATACAAAAGTTGCTTATCACACTTTGTTCGAGATAGAGTCACGTGGTCACATGACAACCGCTCCTAACATCACTCCTGACAGTGACCCAAGCGCTGGTCTCATTTTTTCTGCTAACAGCAACCGAGAAAGGATTTTTTTTTTCTCTTCTGTCTGGGCATTTGGGCTTAAGCAGAACCTGGCTACCGCCATATTTTGCTGGAACATAAAACTCCTGCTGTCCCGGGAAAATATAGATGAATCCTGCCATATCCTTTTAGAACACACATGAATTCGGCCTCTCTAAATCTGGAGTCATCACAATGACCGGACAGAGGTATCTTCAAATCTAAAACCTTCCCTTTTTTCCTTCGTATATTTTGCTTTGCGTTGGACATAATTGATATATAATTCCCTGCGTATTTGACACTTTTTTATGTATTTCATTAATTATGGTGCGTGATATAATATAAAAGTTCTTTAAGAACAAGCGTTCATTCATTCATTACTCCGCTTTATCGTTGCATAGTGACATTTTTTAACATTATTTACTTACTAAACCTAGTGGGTGTACAAATACAAATAATAATACAATTAATTTTCCCCAAGGAAAGTACAGTCATATCTAATCACTAGTAACAATAAACCTTGCGTGAAGGAAGTGCCCGGATGTGTAGGCTTTATTGTCGATATATGGACGAGTTAAACGCCCTACCGCGAGTACGCTCGAGGAGGACCAGGAGGAAGTAACTTGAGGGTGGGAGTGAGAAAGTGGATGAGGGTCAGAATGAGGAGGAGGTTAGGAGGCGAGGGAAGAGAGTAAAGAACAGAGTAAGAATTTTTAAAAAAGAAACAAACAACGGTAAAACCCAGTGATGTAATTGTCGTGTTTTATTCATTTACGCGCAAACACCCTGAGAAACGTATGAATCTCCTCTTATCTCCAAGCTATGGATTAATTAGTTACATAGTGTTGCTAAATCTTTATTATCACTTAGGCAATTCTTATAATCTAAAAGTAATTTATGACTGTAAATAACCTGCAAAGGGTTAATAAACCGTGCAAAACAATCGATCTATCAATATATAATTTTCTTAATTACCAATACCTTCGATTACTTGCAATGTTAATTTTATCAAATAATTATGATCCAATTGGACAGTAAGAAATCTGCTGTTCAATATTTATATAAGTTATGGGTAGTTTCAAATGATTATGTCTCAAATAGAACGAGTAGGATAATCAATATTTAAAAGACATTTGTTTTCTGGTACTTCAAAGAAATCAAACCTTTTTTAAGAAGCTATCTAATAAAAAGTCGAGCGATTGTCTTTTGGTCTTGTATTGATAGTAAATATTTATATGATTGAACATACAGCAAAAAATATTAAATAAAATATGTCATGGCGGCAATAAAGGATAACTGTCAGCTGATTAAGTGAGTGTAAGATAGTTACAATAAAATTGCAAGAACAGCTTTTTATAGTTTCTATGGGTCATCGAAGGAAAATATACACTATACATATCGAGATAGTTTTCAGAGGGAGAGAAAAAAGAAGAAAAAAAACTGGCAGCTAAAAATAATATTTTATTATTGTTATTATTACTGAAATCATTTGTGAATCATGCGTAAATTTTCTGCAGTTTTTAAGTCCAAATTAAATATTAAATATGTTCAGGTAGGTCGCCAGTTTCTGTACAGAATATACAACAGTAAACCCAAACTCAGCAATGTATAACACAGAAATATACAACTGACGTTTAATTGCAAAAGTGTAATAAAAGCTTTGATCGAGGGAAGGCTATGTGTCTTATGAAAGATAACCTTTCTTTGAAAATAATGATTTAGTGCTAAAGAATCCCATACAATATGCTATAAGGAATCAAAAAAAAGTTACACCATACAACAAAACTACATCACTTGAGAACTACGAAATTTGTAGTAACTAAAATGAGCAGCACATATGCCATTATACAACCCACACTGTTTCAAATTAAATTTTAGGAAGGAAACTTCCAACAGGGCTAGAAACAGTGGTAACAGCGACTAAAATTGAAAAAACCTTTCCCCAAAATTGTTTTACTAAAAAATTTTATACATTTCAATTGAAACACGGTAAATGAATTCCAAATATTTCCTTGCAATGAAACGGGTAATATCAGCATAATTATTAATGTCTCAAGCGTACGAGATAAAGTGGTCATCTTCAGTGTCATCTCTTTTAGAGTCATTTTGTCAATTGAGTTTCTCCTACTAAGAGATTATTTTCGTAGGCGATTTCCAATGAGGATTTTCAATATGCCCAAATGTATGCTCAAGGTCATGTTTTAATTTAATATTTCAAAAATTAATCTAAAGTATCAAAACCTTCAGTATTAATCAATACGAAGGGGACAAAAAATAAAAATATTAGACTTAACCTATATTTTCATGCTTCAAGATTGTATTGTTGCTAAAACATAATGTAGTAAATACTATACAAGAAATTTTGTTTCGTAAAATTTCATAACCCGTTGTTCATGGGTAATATTCTAAATAATTAATTGAGCTATGTATCAATAACATACACATTTCGGCAAGTAAAATTGTTAAGATGAAAACAACAGTGACATAAACACATTTCTAATTACCAAATATTTAGACGTCTTCGGAGGGAAACAGAAATATCTGTCATACTGTGGATTCAAATTACAAAAAAAAAACTATAATAAAAATGCTTTCAAGAGAAAATATAAAAGAAAAACACGCTTTCAATGATTAATGTATTCATTTGTTTTCATCTAGTGTCACAATGTTTAATACCTCTGGCAGTTACTGGTATGTAAATTATCATCAGGCATACATAGGAGGACGACATCAGTATTGTATATATATCAAAATAATTTTAGAAGAACGATGTATGAGAAAGTGAAAATGTTTCGTGTGACGATTTTCGTCATTTGCCAGTTTATAAGAATGTATATTTTTATATTGTAAACCAAGTCCAATAAAATCTTAAAGCACGAAAGGCGTCACAAGAAAACTTATTTTCCACATTGTCAATGCATCTTTTCTTTTTTATATATATATATATATATATATATATATATATTAATCGTATCACCCCGAGCAATGCGGTAATGCCACTGATGTGCAGGGGACTGCATAAGTGTAAAAGAATAATTAGAAGAGAGTGAAGAGGAAGACGAACCAGATAGAAAGGAGCAAGAGAAGGATGGGAATAGAAGCGTGATGACAGTTGCAAAGTTTGAGAGAAAGGAAAGGATATACGGGGTGGTGAAAAAACTAGAGTCAAGTGGTTAATAGATGAGTAATGGCATTGTATTTAAATTCCTGGAAGTTGTAGCCTTCTGGAAAGCAAGAGTATGGAAGCGAGTTCCACAGGCGGCAAGTGCGGCAGAAGAAGCAGCAGGAGTAGAATTGCCGTCTGCATTTGGTTAATCTAACTGTGAATGGGTGGGACCCAGTTGCCAGTCTGGTTACACTAGTAAATACCTGTTGCAGAGGCACCGGTGAGTTAAGTTCGTTGGAGTAGAAGTCATGAAAGTATTTATAGAACAGACAAAGGAAGGCCACATCTCGTCGGTGGGGAAGTGGCTATATATATATATATATGTGTGTGTGTGTGTGTGTGTGTGTGTGTGTGTGTGTGTACAGTAAATTTTAATGACCATATCCGTCTACGGCGCTTGTAGCCTATATTTTTCTTGTTTCTTTCAATTTCTGTTGACAATCAAACATTTCTGAAGCCTAATTCAATGACAGTAGAATAGGGGAGCATCCATTTCTTAGACTTAGCTTATATAATGTATTTTAAACAAAAATATAAAACCCGCAGTATTTCATTTGGATTAACTGGTTTCATCACTCTCATTTAATGATAAAGGATTTATGGTTAGATCTTGAATGCTATCACAATGGGTTTGATGAAATAAAAGCATATTAAAGAAGGTGTTGGGTATTAACTATTATTCATTATTATTCCGAGATCAAAATCTCAACTTCAGAATGGTAGGAGCGCTTGTTTTCACGGTCTTCCGTTTATGGACCTGCCTTTAAAGGAATGGTCATCATCTTTCGCTGCTTCTGCTGGCGTTAATTTTAGTGAGTGTGTGTGTGTGTGTGTGTGGGGGGGTGTACCTCAAGATTAATTAAAGACATAATCAGAGTAACTTTTGAAAAACTGAGTCTTGACAATGAATTGTCAACGTTAAATTATAGCAGTTCAAAAAATACAATAGAACATTCTATGAATGCAGGTATGATTCTGCCGTATTCTACTCAAGAATTATAACGCTGATTCTCTTAACACATTCCTGATGTTTTTCACTATTTAATAACTTAATAGAATACATTTTTACCTATGTTTCAGTCCCATTTAAATCGTCCATGTCCACATTATCCCATACAATCAATAAAGAAGGATTGTTATTTAATTTGCCTAGAAATACATGTTTTCTACATTATATTTACAATATATATATATATCCATTTTTCATCGCCTCCCGGGATTATATTTCTGAATACAAAAACAATAACATAGGAGTTTTTTTTCTTGGTAGTATATGTGAAAACATATCTATTTTACGTGTAGTCATAATCTGTAAGAAAATTTGCTTTAACCAATCCGATGCTTCTTCGAATTCTGTTTAACATGTGTAACACTAGTCAGGTAGTTGCCATTTTTTACCTATTTGGTTCTGATGGTTTTATTACACCGAGTACAATTTGGATGTCTTTTTTGGTGATGATGAAATATGTTATTCTGCATTCTTATTTTTAGCGAATAGTCTTTTCTTTCAATTTTACTTCTCTACATTGTCTAGATGTTCCTTCAAATTTTTCTGCTGAGTGTACCGTAGAGCTATAGTCAGCTGAGTAGTATAATAATTTAAGATGCTAGCAGTAACTAAGCAACGGTATTTTTTTTATTTTTCTAGTATATTAACTGACTGCATATGGTAATATTTCCATTGTGAATAATTATATTTGTTTTATTCCTATTATAGTAGAATATAGTGGATAATCTCTTCACAGATAAAGAAGAGATTTCCAAGAATTGAGTTCTACAAAGGGATACGAAAATACCATATACTGACGATGAGTTGCTTTTACATAACATGAAAAGCAAAAAGACATACATAAGGTACATTAATGACGAAAATGTACTTGTGGAGCTTGGCACATATTGAAGGAGAGAAGGAGAAACCTCATAACCTACCTAACGAATTTGAATAAATGAATGACACAACATAGATTAAGAGAGACAGAAAAGAGACAAATAAGAGTTGAAAAGGTCAATATATTGTGCAGAGTCATGATCACCAAGTCCCGAAAGGGCAATGAATCAACGAAGAAAAAAAACAAGAAAAACAAATTAATAACTCGTTTTCTGTACGCCAGCAGGCAATAAAAACTGCGTTTTATTCTATTAATGTTCCTGTGAAAATCGAGTTTCCCTAGCAGTATAAAGAGGTTTCTATGCTGGACCTTATCTAATGATTTTGCTTAATCTATTTAATATACGTATCGGTCTTTCAGTGTTTGCATTGCTTGCTCTGACTGTGTTCTGATAATAAAGTTATCACTTCTGGTTCTAGTACTTTCCAATAATTCCCAGAACGATTATATTAATTATGTGTTTGTTATAATATTGTTTCATTTTCTTCTATCTCAGATTAGTAGCTCATATAATCGGTTGTTGATCAATTGATTAGATTTCGGATAGTCGGATGTTGTTTACCGTTGATCAAAAATGATTGGCATCTAAATACTGACCGGTGTCAACGCACTTTAATTTCGATGATCGAATAAACATCGGTATTTTCAGCGAGACTTGATCTGAGGCCCGTATATTGATTTTGCAAATGATAAACTATTAGAGATGAAGAGTATAAACGCATTTAAGAATTAATTTCCATTTATTAAAAGTTAAATAAGCAAAAACTTATAAACTCATTTCAATTAACTCTTCCATACCGAAGCAATTTCAACATAGACGCCGACATCTAAATAAAATACCTGATCAAAAAGACGCTAGAGAATAAAATGACAAAAATACTTTCAAATTTGTATGTTAAAAGAAGTTATACTAACCTAAGAATATTTTGTAAAGACTCACTACAGTACAAATTAGGTATTTGTCTTTATTATAATTGCTTTGGTTGTAGCATTCTGGTGCTACACATGATAGCACTCAGACATTCAGAAAGAAAGCTGTAGATGCATATAAATCTTAAAATTATTTAAAATGCTCTCTGAGACATTCGATTCATCATTCCCTTGTTCAAAACATAAATTAAAAGTGTCTGCTATTCAGGAAAATGTAAGAACATGACCACCTCAGAATTTTTGAGAAATGAAAAGTTAAACACTTCTTTATGTTTATGGGAAATTTGTCCAACATTCACTGCTATAGTTTGTCTATCATAATCCGTATATTCAATAATCCAGCTCTCCTTTACTTATTTGTAATGGAAAATTTGTTAAGAATTAGTTTAGCATTAGGAAGGCATGCCACTTAAAAGAATATTATTTGATTTGATCATGATTGTTGTGGTGTCTCATTTGAAATACGCCAAATATAGGAAACACAGGTAAAAGCCAAACAAAAATTAATATAAACCGATGTGATTTTTAAAGTTAGAGATCAAAACATTTATAGCAGTGATATACAAAATGAGAGATTCAAGAAGTATAATAAATTTTAGCTACTTTTGGGGACTCGAAACCAAAATGATATCCAAAATTGTTGATTGGCCATAAATTTTAACATACAGGACGGGTGTTATGTAAATCTTATCAAAATTATTGCGAGCTTAATTATTGCTCAACTAATAAACTTATATATAATCAGTCAGTCTGTTAAATGCCATAGTGATAGACGCATGGGCGATCATGTCTCGAAAGAAACATGACTGACTGGGCAAAACGTTATCCCACTGGAGGTTGCCATTACTTTCTGTAGTAAACTAGTTACCAGCCAAGTTTATAGGAATCAATCTGTCCTGTTACTTAACCCATAACTGGAGGGAAGAAACGGATTAATTTGTGTATTTGCGCCTTAGTCAATGCATGTAATTCAATTGAAATTCGAAATCGGCTCCCCTATTTCTCGTTTCGAGATATCCACTGCACCACAACGCACACCCTCAACGTGAGGAGTGATTATATATAATTAGTGATTATATATAATCACTCTTCAAATAAACTTATTTTTATTCTACCTTCCGCTCAAGGTTTTCAGATATTTAGCTGTCATGTGAAAAATGCTCTGTAAATGTCTAAACAAAGCAAATTAATCCTTTTGTGTGTTTGGCCAAGTCCGTTTTGCATCTCAAAAATAAATATAACAAAAGAAAAGCAACTATAGCTTGAATGCCAGGTTGAAAACCAAGAAGTTAGTACCAGAGATAACTGGGCAACAAATCTCAGTCAATGGCAAACCAGTAAAAAATACTTATGGCTTTTACAGTATCCATGATATTCAAAGACCCAACGCATTATAAAACGCATTGTCATTTCTGTATGCTGCCTCCAGATGCCAAGGGACTATAAAAATAAAATAAAATCCTAAATGAACAGTGGAATATTCAAAGAACTTTGCGTTTTAACTTATGTACTAAAGACATATCAGTCCCAGAATCGTATGAAATCAAATAAGAATAAATGTAAGAAAAACATAACCATCAACTTCATATAACCAAAAATTATTGGCCATATTAATCCACACATCATGATTCA
Source organism: Ascarosepion bandense (assembly GCA_037127315.1). Taxonomy (NCBI): domain Eukaryota; kingdom Metazoa; phylum Mollusca; class Cephalopoda; order Sepiida; family Sepiidae; genus Ascarosepion; species Ascarosepion bandense. The sequence goes on from JBBBDQ010000249.1 coordinate 3,587,201, forward strand.
AAGCAGCTTAAAGGACTTAATGAAAGAATAAGAACATCCAAATAGTAAAGCAGAACTCAAACTCAGGATACAACAGTCGAATTCGTTAGCTGAAATTGTAGGGTTCCTTATTTCTGTCATTTTTAAAACTATTAAGTACAATTCTATCTTGCTTCACTGCAGTAATATTAGGTTTATTAAGAATTCATTGAACATCAGTTACTATTCATTGTTAAAGAGTTTCTTAATTGATTCTTGAAAGTCCAAGATTAAATTTTTCTTGTTACACAAAGACAATATTTTATTTCGCATTCCAGTTATATCGACATAACTAGAAATCTTGCAAAGGCGTGTAGATAGATGGTCTCTTCTTAGTATTGCGAAGTGGATATACCAAATACCGTTGTGTTTTTTGTCAATGAGACAGCCCAGACTGAATTTCTTATTACATCAAGACTAGTTGTGTCTCGTTCATTGAGTATGTCCTCAATCCTGCTCAATTGAACGTAAAGTCCTAAACATGGTTTCTCATGATATAGGTTAGATTCATATGATATGTCAGACCTTTCTTTTTTTACACTCTTCTTTGAGATATATATATATATATATATATATATATATATTTATAATTCGCTGCCTGGAAAATTGTGTACATGCACAAAACTAAATATTAGTTTTGTGTATATTTTAAAAGAATAAAAGTTTCTATGAGAACAAAACATATTTGCTATTCATTTTCCTTTTAGCCATTTCGTTCAATCTTAACTAAAGATATTAATGCTCATAAAGGGGAACATATAAAATGGGAGATTAATCTTTATCTTTCTCTCGTTACATCATAAACGGTAGCCACGAAAAAAATCATTAGCCTCGTACTACAAAACTATCAATCAATTTGATAGCCATAAACTACCTATTATCATAAATATTATATGTTTACAAGGATAATTGTATATACAGAATTCCAATCTGTATGAGAAAATTGCTTAAAGTTTATGGTAAACAGAAATGCCATTTATATGTCTTATCTGCACTTATTTTCTCTTAACGCTGGCTGCATCTTTAGATTTATGTGAATATTTTTTTATTTCGAGAGCATCTTAATCTTTACATTCTCTAGTACATATTCAAATTCTGTTACATATAAGCAAATACACTGTAATTTAAATAACCTATATGTCTTAGAAATCTTAATTCATAGAATCTTATATAAAATGCTTTTATTATTTATTTTTGACTTGAAACTGACTCGTATAACCTTAGCGTCAGACGAACATAGACGTCGCCGGAATAGGCCACAGATGCTGACCCTATAAACAGAATCATTTTAAAGTTCTGTAAGGTTACATCTTACAATATCTTACACTGATGCTCTACACTGATAGGCAATAGCTAATTTAAGGATTCTACTATAATTAGAAAGCCAAAGAAGTACAGTAGGTAAAAGTGACAACAATTTCACAATTTGTCGGAGGGTAGAGGAAATGATGTAACAAGAACCATCTAAATAGTTCACGAAAAACCCTCATATACGTTGAAGCATGTTCTTTCAATCACGTATTACAGATGCTAGACCGATCTTATATTAGTAAGTCAAGATCCTGTATTCGAACACCTCTTTCTACCACGTCTATTAAATACTTTATTAGTCTCATGTTGAGGGAAAATATTAATGTGAATCACAGGATTGCTGTTTAACTCAATTCCTGAAATTCACTGAAATATTGTATAATCCAGATGTGAAAAGTCAAAGTTATCAAGATGTATGTTATCTGTTAATGAATGATTATCGGTACGAAACATATAGGTTCATTCCTAACTATCCATGAAGTATTTCAGAGTTGTACATAGCACAGACAATGCCGTACCCATTAACAAACCAGTCTTTATAGAGCCATGCTTACAACAGAAATGCATAAAATCATTTAGTCTGCATCCATACCAAATTGTGCCATTCCCGCGAGCCAACAGAAAACTTGACATATCGGACCGCGCGGCAAATTGCAAGGTCTTCTAGAAAGAAATCAACGGTGTCAAGTATCAACTTGAGACTCGGTTTCCTGTGCTGTAGCATTAAGAAATCTTATAATTTTTCATTTTACATATTTCCTATATGCAGAAGAATATGAAAACGACGTACTGGATATAGATGTTGAACCTATTGTATTGAATGTAGTTATGCAATGAACAAGTGTAGCTTTTTTATTACCACATTTAATCCTAGCCATATACTTCTGATCACAATTAGCTGTGGATCTACATTGTACTATACACATTAGTCGGTAATGAATTTTCTCAGAAATTCTCGGGACACATTTGAAGATGTAGATTGAGTGATGTAAATCGTCACGACAATATCATTAACGAAATGTCTCATTTGTCTAGTACTTACTACCATCTCGCATTTGAACTCGTATAACTCGTGTACTATTGGCATGTGCGTTGTGGTACAGTGGATACAGTGGATATCGAGTTCGAATTCCAGTTGAATCCATTGTATTCATTTACGCGCAAATACCCTTGGGAAAGGTATTAATCCATCTCTTCCTTCCAATTATGGGTTAAATAGCAGGACAGATTGTGTTCTATAGCCTTGGTCGGCAACCAGTCTACCGCAGAAAGCAATGGCAACCTACTGCGGGATAATCTTCTGCCCAGTCAGTCATGTCTCTTTCGAGACATGATCGCCGAAGCGTGTATCACGTATGGCACTTCACTGACTGACTATTGGCATGGACAACCTGAAAGTGTTCTCTTTGACGCGTCAGATATCAGAGTAAAATTGACAGTGTTCTGGGAATTTACTGATTTCAATGCACAGAGGTGCAACATTAAATTTCGCTCATGGATCCAATGACTTTTGGCACATCATTATATTTTGTTTACAATTTATTACCAAAATGTAGTAACAGTAATAAATTAACGTTAATAAAGTTCTTATAAAAAGTGCATTCAGTAGTGAGTTTTGAGTATTTTACTTTCGTCATCATATAGGATTTTGCAGAAAAAATTTAAAAGTAGTCAAACGAGTCGTGAATAAAAAAGATTACTCTGACCAGATCTGAAATGGCGTGATATACTCTGCGTAGACAATGTCGCCATCTTTCTCGATTTCGCCACGAAGGCTAATCCACCATAAGTAGTTTTATGGCTACTGCATTCATAATCCGATATTCACGCCATATTGAGTGTATCTTCTAGGGGTAATACCATTAATAGATTTAAGTTGCCTGATTTATTCGATGTTTCTACATCGACATGTTGACCGACGCAGAGAAGAAGATTTGATCAAAGTAAGATTCTATCTACAAAAGTAAATAGAAGAAAAAAAGCAAGGAAACACAATGTGTGATAAAATAGAATTAATAATGTCTAAATCAGTTGGTTCAAGATCGGTATATATTCCAATACAGGATTGTTCTTGTTTCCTCTGAATTTATTGGCGTTTGATAATCGATAAGCTATGCGAAGCAGTAAGAACAAGATAAAATAAAATACAGCAGCTAAATAAAAATCACTTATTATTATTTTAATCTTTTTACCACAAGCAAGACACAAATCCCACCGGACGGGTTACATAGTATTGATGAGAAAGAGGAACAAGTTACTGGTGGTGTCAGAGAATGGGTAAAAGAAAGATAAAAAAAAAATGGGGGTGAAGAGGGCTGCATGAGAGTACAGTGGAAACGAAGAAGAATATGATTCATTGATCATCAGTGAAAGGAGGCGAGTCAAAGCGATAAAGAGATAGTAATTGACATTGCATTTAAATTCTGTGATTGTAACATTCAAGGAAGCAAGTATACGGAAGAAAGTTTCATAGGCGGTAATTGTCAGTTGACAGAGTAGAATTTGTGATTATATTTAATCGGTTTTACTGTAAAAGGGTGAGTCGTAGTCGCTAGTCTAGTAGCTCGATTAAATTCATGTAGACGGGTCACCAGGGTGCTAATCTCCTCGTAACAGAAACCGGAAAAGTACTTGTGGAAGAGACAGAGGGGAGCCATATTACATCGCTGAGAAAGTGACTGGAGTTGAGCTACCCGGTCGCGATCATTTACGTTGTAGGTTATCCGTTAGATTTTGTCCAAAACCCCGAGTGACACACGACCAGATGTGACAGCATTACTTAATACTTGGGCGGATGATTGATTTATATATGTGAAAGAAATAAAGATTCAGACGAGAAAAGGTTTTTGATCCTACACAGTAAACTAACCTTCCTAGCAGCAGATATAGCTATGATTCAATATAGGCATCCCACTTGATGTCGACTGCTCAAGTTAGGCTGAGGAGGGGCAGTGTTTTCCTTCAGGGAGATTAACTTGATTCCATACTGATGGTGGGTAGGTATGGATATCTATGGTGTTTAAATGACAGAAACCTCGTTTTGGATGCATTCAAATTTACGAGGCATTTCTTGCCCCAGTCTACCACAGAGTGGAGTTCCTTTTCAAGCTCAGCAGCGAAGTTTGTATTATCAGTCTCGGCAGATTGATTACCAAGGCGGAAATAAATAGTTGTGTCGTCGGCATTCATTTCTTCTTGGGATATAATGACATCAGGGAGATCGTGGACGAAGATCATAAAAATGGCAAGACCTAGAATAGAGCCTTGTGGGAGACACTCGCGTTTGTGTGATAGAATCTGGAAGCATGCCCATTCAATACTACTTTCATTACGCGATGCGAACAGAACGACTGGATTAGTGAAAGCGAAATTTTCTAGAAAATAATTGCAATTTCTAAACAAGAATAACATGAATTCGAAAAGCAAACAAATTCTCTAACACAAAATTATTATTTTACATATTATTTATTTACATTTTTGTATGTTTCATGATTATCAGCGTTTGTAAGTGTTTGTTCAACCATATTCTTGAAATCGAAGAAAATTACAAAAAAATACTTCTTACTGCAGTGGCTATGATAAATGACATTCATTCTTTTATACTCAGAAGAGTTTGATTAAGCATTTTTATATATACTAGCAATTTTGATAACTTGGTACCAATTAATCCCATAATCAAAGAATGGCGGCAGTTAACGTAAGTTGAGAGACATTTAAAAAAGAAAGAGTAAATTTATTTACACACACAAAAAAACGCAGAAATATAAAGTCTGCGATGGGTAAATTATCGTCAGTTTTAATTTTTATTTTATGCATGATCTTTAATCGTTTTGAATTTGTCGTCTGCATATTATAGTAGTGTCAGTTGGGAACTATTCGTAAGAAAAATAACATGATAAAATTCATTTTGCCAGGTATTTGAATACCGGTTGAAATTCGCGCGAAAATTTCCAATATGAACATTTCAAGGTATTTGAGTGTCAATATAAAAGCAGTGGAGCGGATTTAGAAAGATTTGGATTAGTTTAACGGTGATTACGAAAGTAAACAGCCTGAAAAGCTAACTCTGATCCTAATAAGAAAAGAACACCTGGTTTTATTAATTACAGCCTTAGACTCAACACAAAGGCCTACATCAAGTCCCATGAGGAGAGACAGCTGCCTTGTCTCAAGATATTCGCTGCTGGAATGACCCGTGTCTAGCAACAGGATTACTCCTTAGGTCGCACAAGAAATAGAACCCAGTCTTGGCTGTCAGAGAATTTCTTCAATCACAACATACCTTACATCTAACCATCTAACTCCCTATACGGCAAAGTTCTTGATTATTACGTGTGGGGTGCTTTTGTCTGTGCAATGAACAAAACTCACTTTAACACCAAATATGAACTGAAGGCAAATATTACGGCAGCATGCAAAAACATAAATACAGCAGATTTCCAAGTTCTATGGAGACCGTGGTTGAATAAAATTAATAATTTATAAAATAAATATAATCTTTCGTATTGCAAGATAGTATTCTTTCATTTTCGTAAATATAAATGTTAAAATAAGATGTCAGTGTTACATTCATTTCTGGATAATTTACTCGACCTTTTTTTCCTCGAAATATACTCATAAAAATTAATATGTATTTATAGCGGTAGATAGATAGAAGATAGATGTGAATATACTGAGATAAATTGAAACTTAATGAGATAGAGAGAAAAATATTACTGAGATAAATACACCGAAACCGTAAAAATAAATTATATATATATATATATATAGTGACAAATTAAATGGTAACATGATGGATACAGAGTGACAATAGACAATTAATGAGTTAAAGAAATATTCTAGTATTTGCACAAATAGAAACTTGATAGTTAGATATGGGAATAGTAATGTAGAAAAATGGGATGTAGAATTAAATCCAGAGATCTAAAGAGTGTGTTATAGATAACAAATAGTGAGATGAATACAGAGAAAAAACATGACCACAGTGAGACATGTGATTCTACAATACCTTTCTTTTCACTATGAATAAACGGAACATCCTAAATTTTACTTTCATTCTAACTGAAAATACCAAATAAATTCAACTGTCTATTTCGGCCATAGGCACGAAGAAATACGTACTGAAAATGAACAATTTTACTAAGAAAATTGGATTAAATGCAGAATTTATTAATGTTCCTCGAGAGAATTTAAGGTATATTTACTGTATAATTGACTGAAATGGACTGTCTATTCGTCATCCGTAAATCAGACAAAAATATATATGCAGGAAAAAAGAAGATTATCGATTTTAAAATAATGTTAGATAGAGGTCATAAAATAGGTCAATAGCAATTTTCAGAATTAATTTTCGGGGACTTTTGCATCGACACAGGTGCACAAACCCAAACGTTTTTATATACTGATATTTGTATTTCAATATGCAGTGTGTAAGGCATTGCGAAATAGCAAAGTTAGACACTTTTGTGTTGTATGAAAATCTAAATCTACGCTAGGAATTGGCGAAAGTGGATAGGTTTTTCTACCTGTCTTTATTTTAGTTACATCCCATCGCCTCAAGCACTGCAATAAAGCGGGTAAGACTCTAGAAGTGTCTAAGTATGAGAAAATAAGACAAAAATGACACTATTGAGGAGAGATAACAATAAACGAACAAGAATCAAGAAAACAATTAACGATTGGCATTGCGTTTGAAATTTAGAAAATTAAATTTGATTTGAATTAAATAGGCCAAAAGTGAATTCCATCACCAAGACGTTCAATAGAAGAAACTATTGGCATAGAAATTACGCTTATATCCAACAATGTTAGCTTTTATATCAAAATATCTATTGAACTACTGAGTTTAAATCCATTAAGTCATAGAAGATATTTTATTAGAACAAAAACTGTCAGTATGCCTAGAAAAGGCACAGAAAAGCTACATATACGTCAATTTGACTAATGTCGACATTCCAAGTGAGGATCAATAAAATTTTAGATTCTTTTGATTTTAACAGGAATATCGAAATACATTTCGGGAATCTATGCCAGGTGTGTCAATAATATTCAAAGCAAGGACGACTGATGTACTTAATTGTGGTGAGAAAATTGACTAGCACAGCACATTGAACGAACATTTTAAGCAGCTTAACTGCCAAAAGACTCAACATAATCTTTCCACTTTCATATCAGCAGAAAATGTTTGTCAGAGAAGAAGCAACGAGTCATTCAGTCGATTAAAAGAAAGAACTTCCGTTTTTGAGACGTTAAGATGAATGGAACATATTTAGCCAGTTAACAACAGATCGTAAAGTAATTTTTGAGATCAGCTACCAATTCGAATTTATCGAACTGATCAGACATACTATTAAGACAGTTGTAAACTGTTGTGTCATCTGCATAGATGAGGTTTTGAGAACTGATGACATCTATAATCGCCTTCGTGAAAACCACATGGAAATACGACTAAAACTCATTAGTATCCACATAAAAATATATGATAATAATTACAATAAAAATGCCCTGTATAACGTTTTCTTGATATTCGTGTACCATATCAATTCAAGACGTAGCAGAACATTGACTTACACTTAAAACCAACCCTTGCAGCTCTTAATATTTTTCTTCTTGATATCTCTCCTATCCCCCCAATGCACGTCTGTTTGCTTATGCTCATCAATTATAACTCGCGCCGCTTTTACCTTTCTTTATTTCCCTCCATCCACCCTGTATCAGCTTCTTTTAAGTTTGCATCATCACTAAAACTTGGTCGTTGCTCATTTTTTTGGTCCCTGGTAGCCATCAGCATCCTTCTGTAGAACCATATTTCTGTTGCTTCGTTTTTCTCTTTCGTTTTTGATAAGGTTGTTCAGAATTCGCTGACATAACAGTCCCGTGATTTTGGTTTCCAACGATATCTTCATGTCTCTCAATATTCTTAGTTTTTCAATATAACTTCTATCAGTAAAGCATCCATACGCAATACACACTTGGGTGATCATGTCTCGAATGCGGCATTGTTATCAGGATAAAAACTTTTTCCGCAGTTTTACCATTAATTTTTGTGGTAACCCTGGTTGTCAGCAAAGGTTATATAACTTAGTCTCTCCTACTATTCAACCCAAAGTTGAAGGGAGAAAAGTCAGATTAATACTTTATTCAATTGTATTTGCAGGAGATTGAGTGCAACGAATTCAATTGGCATTCGAACTCGGCTCTCAGATTCTTTCCATATTTTCGATTTACAGTTTTATCTTCCAATTTACAAAAAAAACGGTTTTACAGTTTTCGAGCAACCGTTTTGAAGATAACTCAAAAAACAGAAAATTTATTCGTCATACAGATTATGAATCTCATAAAATTACTCTCAGGCACAAACATATATTTAATTTAACACTGTGTGTGGGTGTGTGTGTGTGTGTGTGTGTGTGTGTGTAGTGTTTTGCACCTAGAGGGGAAAACTACGGAATATCGTTGATATTATATATATATATATATATATATATGGTAACAAAGAATTGTTGATTAACCTAACGGGTAAACTCTCAGTAGTCAATAATCCTCATACTAAATTCGATCGAGTTTCTAGCAAAATTTTCTCCTTATCAGATTTTTGGCTTCGGTTGGAGAGGAACACAGAAAAAGCACAGTTAAAAGGTAGAGGCTGGTCTGAGATAATCAAAAGAGAGTCCGACTCCTCATATATTTACTTGAGTGTACACGCTCGGAATTCCTCCTGACATATCCCGCCTTTATGAAGAGGAATGGAAAATAATGAGTTGACCCGAATGTAAGTAACCGTAGATATATCAACCTGTGTATTAACATGAATTTAGAAATCAATCGTATGAAATACTCAACCTAACCAACTACAACAACACAAACTAACAACAAAATATGAACAAACGTAACTGCCACAAGAAGACAACTATCAACTTAAAAAGATATCTAAACAACAACATTATACAGAAAGCACCATGACAAATAGCATTAGCGCACACACAATTTTTATATAGGAGCAAGAGAAACTACCGTCCAAGCAATCACAAAACATCACTCAACACCAAAAAGACAAAACAAAGCAACACAATCAAAATACGTATGGAAACAAAAAGAGAATAACATTCATCCAAAATTATATGGCAAATATTAAAAATCCCTACGACACAGCAGGTATAACAGAAACTGCAAACTTAAAAAGAACCGAAGTAAAATAATAAACAAAAGAAAGGAAAAAACTCCCATATATATATATGTGTGTGTGTGTGAATTTACTATGACTAGAGATCATGAATGCAGAATAACCTGATTGTGTGGTTAGATAACGGAAATACGCTCAAAGGAAACACGTTGAATATCAATTTATGATGTGAGGTTAATTCATTTCGTTTGAATATCGCACAATGTATGAAATTGAAATCAAGTATAGGGTGTTAATACCTATGTCACGTTTCATATATATATTTCAAAGAATTAAGGCATACTTGTATATTAATTAAACATATTGTACAATTTTAAACGCTAGTAGATAATCTTATTTTAGAAAATGCTCCCTTTATTTATAATATATATATATATATATATATATATATATATATATTAATCTACCGGCCTGAATAGCAAAGAAATTATATTAAATAGAAAATATGCACACTCAGAATAGATTCAAACTTATGTCCTCATGGCAAACGGTTAGCGACGTTAGATACGACGTGATTTAATATTCTAGAGGGACGAAAGTTTGAATCCAGATGGGATCTTGCACATATTTCATTTTAATAACATTCGTCGAATACTTAAGTGCGGTAGAATGAAAAATTTAAAGCAACTGAAATGTAGTTCTACAGAAGGATGATGCCAATATAATGGCTCGAGCATGTTAGCAATGATGAGGTTTTAGAAATGATGGAAACAAAAAGGATATTAACACTTAGCATCAGGAAGAGACAGCTGAAGTTTTAGGGACATGTAATGAAGAAAGAAGGCTAAGAGAATCTGACATTCACAGGTCAGATAGAATGAAAAATAGACAGGTGATAGCAGCGGAAAGCAAATTTGAAGGGCCGGAGAAATCTGGATGACAGGGCGGGGTTTGGGTAGGCAACACGAGAAAGCGTGCTAAGAGTCACCAGGGATAGTGAGATGTGGAAAGCCATGGTCGCCTACGTCCTGAAGCGGCATGGCATATAGAGAAAAAGAAAAAAAAAAACGTAGACTGAAAATAGTTCTTAAGGCGATAAAACACACACACACATATATATATATATATATATATATATATATTTGTAACATTGGGTATGTTATTCGACATTATTTTCTATTACTATAAATATAATTTGTTAATAGATACATTTAACTAGAAATTATATTATATGTTGTTTATCAGTGTGAATAAAATTTGACGTCTAATGGCATTTTGATCTTCGGCATGGTTTGAAAAGGAGGCGCTTGTACGAATCCTGGCAAATAACACTCTGGAATAATTATGCCTGTATAAATTAATGCGCACTGTTAAAAAAATATAGCGTGTCTATTCAAATGTGTGTATCCACAAAAAACTTCTCAAGTAGTGTATGTATATATATATATATATATATATATAGTTAATATACCTTTTCACAATCTGAAAAAACGTGTTTATATCTGCTGTTTCGTTGGCTCATCGAATTACTTGAATGAACAACGAAGAGACTAGAAAGGAAGGGAGTGATATGTCGCCAAAAGGTAGACAAAGATTTTCTTTTCATTTTTTTGTTTACGAATTCAAAGGTGTCTGATAAGAGTTTGGTTCTTTAACCGTTATATATTTCAAAAGATATTTTTCAGACTATTTCTCAGAAATTCTGCTTATTTTTTATGCCTGTCCACATAATATTGACTCCAACCTAAGTACATTGAGAAGTTTCTTATTCTGATCAATTACCACTCCAATGCTGCTGTCTCTAAACGTGTATATATATATATATATATATATATACATATATATATATATATTCAATGTGTTTTTAGGTAAAGTATCTTAATTTAAGCATGTTGTATTAAATAATCTAGATCTATTACACACCAGTTCAAAAATTTAAGCCCACATAAAAATCTTTAAAAAGAAATTTTTTTACAGATAGATTTTTAAACTCCTCCCACTTAAGGTTACCAATACTACAATCTAAAAGGTTATGGAAACAAAAAGCTACATTCCAAACATTTTATTTAGAAATTTACATTTTTATAAAATGAGGCGATTTACACATGATCAAAATTATAAGACCAGAGACAAAAATTCTACGAAATTGTACAAAAAATGTATTAAAATATTTAACAACCAAATTTAATAATGAAGTCTACCTCCCCTGCTTTTGATGACTTCAAAAATTCTGTCGGGCATGCTAGAAATACACGTTTCCATTAAGGTGCGAGGGATGTTAATCCAACTTCTGAAGATGGCTTCACAAAGTTCATTTTTTGTTAAATATTGTTTGCCATCTCTTGTCATCCATCCCCAAACATTTTCAATTGGGTTCAAATCTGGTGATGTACCCCATTTTCTTGTAGAAAGGTCAAGGTCCGTCTTGCAGCATGGATTGCAGCATTATCCTGTTGGAATAACCATCCATCCCCACACAAACGATGGCTCTCCGTCGTCAAAGATGTTTTTTGTAGCATGTTAACACAACCAGCCGCTCTCTGACGACCCTGCATCACCTGGAGCTCCATCTTCCCTCTGTAAGAAAAGGCACCCCAAACCATTAGGGACCATCCACCACTATGACGTGCGGAGAAAATTTCAGGTGGCATGTTTTTGTTATACCAATATCGTTGGAAGCCATCAGGACCATCGAGATTGAATTTTTTCTCATAAGAAAGCAGGACTTTCATCCACTTCTCAACGTCCCATGTTTGGTATTCACGACCAAAATTTAAGTGGTCCAACTTGTGACGTTGAAGCAGCCGAGGAATTTGTTTACGCTTTTTATTTACCATGCCTTTTTTATCTTAAGTGTTGTCTGATGGTTACGGGACTGCAATCAGCATCTGTGATTGCCTTAATTTGACTAGAAGAAAGTCCCCCGTCTTTCATAACAACCCGTCTTATTCTCCTACTCAATGCAGGAGAAATTTTTGGGGGACTACCAAAGAGGATTTTGCTTTTCCATAATTCTCACTGTTCTTTAGAAAATTACAAATCACAATTTTACTGCGATTTACCTTAGCTGCGATTGTCCGCTGTGACAAATCTTGCTGATGGAATTCTAGAATTCGAGAACGCTCAACTTTGGTAAGTTTGCTTTCTTTAGGCATGGTAACACCTTTACACTGTGATTGCTAATCTCTAACTGAAATAAAAACATTGGAATTGCCATAGATCTAACAACTTATACCCCTGGTCTTATAATTTTGATCATGTGTAAATCGCCTCATTTTATAAAAATGTAAATTTCTAAATAAAATGTCTGGAATGTAACTTTTTGTTTCCATAACCTTTTAGATTGTAGTATAGGTTACCTTAAGTGGGAGGAGTTTAAAATCTATCTGTAAAAAAATTTCTTTTTAAAGATTTTTAAGTGGTCTTAAATTTTTGATCAGGAGTGTAGGTCTATTAATTCTATTTTAAGTATAATCATCATATAGTCAAGATTCACTTTCTTGGGAAGATGATAAAACAGGAAGATAGATGTTGTAGTTATTTTTATTAATTTTAGTTTCCCAAGTTAATTTTTGTTAATTTTAATATATATATAATACAATGAATAAATTATTTAAATTACGTACAAAAGGAAAATAACTGATATAATATTTCAACATACATTATTACGAAAATAACAGAAACATCATGAAATACAGGGGTGCAAATTTATTCATTAAAAGTGCCACAGTTTTCAAGTAAGTCATCTAAAAGATTTCGTAAACTCTTGCATCTCTTCTAGACTGTCTCCTTACTTAACTTCGTGAACGCATCCATAATCCATGCTTTTAGCTCATATTTTATGTTATCTAGCGCTTTCTTTGTCTCTCGCTCTCCACGCATAATAATCAAGATGAGTGCAGTCTAGGGAGATAGGTGGCCAGATGTAAGTGGTGATGTTTTTGCAGACATTGTCAAACAGCCATGACTGTAATCTCCTGATGGTGTGGGATTGTGCAAAATTATATTCCTAAATATAGGTTATTCCAGCTGTTAACCTGTTGTCCCAAGGCAGCACTTCCTCCTCAAGGCACTTGAGGTAAGATTCCGTGTTGAATCTGAGCTCTCACAAAGAAATCCGAGTGTTTATTTTTTAACCGAATTATGAGAATGATTTTTTATCTTACCATAAGATATTTTCTGCACTCTTCTCAGTTTGACACAAATATTTTGAAACGTTCGTATTGAAATTTCCCGCTCGAATGCCAAGCAGAACAGGATGCTGTTTCCCCAAATTTCAGGCAGATTGATTAACTTCATGTTCTCTATATTTGCAGTAGACAAAATCAAAAAAATCAATGCGCATATTCGAAAATAAAAATATGAAATGACAAAATATTACACATTGCACATTAAAAGAAAAGCAATACTTACGACATTGATATTATTAAGGGTTAGATGATATTATTTTTATTTAAAATATGTTACTTTTTTCTGACTTATAATTTTGTTTTTGTAATTTTTGTAGATATACGAGGTCAATATTTATAGAAAAAGTAGTTAAATACGTAACTGTATTTGTTGAGTTATTTTCTTCCAATTACGACATAACTTAAAAGAAATATTTACTAAAAAACTATATATACAATCAAAAAGTAGATGAGAGAAACATGAAAATGTTTCTAAAATTGAACTATTGGCTGCATAAGAAGCAAATCAACATGAACAACTTATGGAGTCTTGTTTCGTTTTCATTTGAATTTACTTCAAACCCCTCTCCAAACAAATGTAAACAGTTAGAATAATGTTTGAAGCAGAAAAAGATTTAATAAATCAAACTTTGATATCAGTTTTAATCTTTCAATGGGTCAAAATATTAACATAAAACATTAAGATATAATTGTAATCATTGATTAGAATCTTGACTTTTATTTATATAAAATATCGCAAATGTGTTTTATTAACCTGACAATTTTATGAATCCAAATAATATTAAAAACACTTATGTAAAATATATTATAAATAGTATTTAGAAAGTTTCATTCTTAAATTTGTTTTTCTCCTATCGTATTCCAAAGTTAATCACATAATTTAATTTCTTAAGGGAAAATGTATTCTGTAACAATATATTTTTTTTGTTGAATATATATCTATTTTCATAATTTGATCGATTTAATTTTTGAAAATGTTCTTTCAATAACCATAACGTTAATGCCACTAGAGAAAAATTGTGTGTTTAATATAGAATTTGGGTTTAAGGATCAAGAAGAAATATATGTTCTAATTAAGACCATCCATACAGGGTGTTATAAATACATCTTATTTCTGAAATACAATATATTTGATACAGTCAGTTGAGAGTCAGAAGTCCATCACAAATAAGGGGAAGAAAAAAATGGTTATGCATTTTATTTGCTCCTTGAATTGAAGAATGTAAAATTACTGAGAAGTCAGTATTTCTAAGTCAAAAGGAATTTTTCATTCAAAATTTTATTGTCATAATATTAGCCTCGTACTATATGTCTCTTCTACGATTAAGAATTTTTCTTACTGGATCCCCGCTCTCAATCACAGGCATGTAATCGACAAAATACACCTATTGTAGAAAGTTAAATTAGTCAATACAGACTATATGCAGTGTGTTTTAATTCTACAAAAACATTCTCTCGGTTAAAAAAAAAAGATTTGACTTTCAGTAAGAAGCAAAGACAATGCTATTTTAATATATTGGCATAAAAACATACGCGGAGACTAATGAAAGGAAAAATCCGATACGACCCTCTAAAATACAATGACCGTGTCTTTTTAAAACCAGTTCAAGTACCCACTTATAATGTAGTGACAATATTTTCAATTACTATTTTTGAAGCGCAAAACAGTTATTAAACTGTGTAATATTTGCATAAACTAAATTGCAGAAAGGGAAAAAAATAAAAAAACCTCACGTTGTTCGCATGAATTGACTGAAGTCTAATTGTTGGATTTTCTAAGCGCCGATTAGATGCAACACAAGGCGGAAAGTACAGTGTACCGAGTGAGGATAGAACACACTACTGAGTTGTAATAGTGTGTAAGATATTTTCCTAATGATAAATCATTTTACAAGAAGAATATATAACGAAATATTCTTGATCACTCAAGGTAAGGAAACTATTTTAATTATTAAGGAATTAATTTATGACATTATTTACTCTGTTCGGACTGTTGTACATATCTATATTGCCATATTTACGGTTTTTTCCATGTGCCAGAATTTTGAACCGAAACAAGTTATTTGTTCTACAGCTGTAACCAGCTATTGAACTCACAAATTTTTTGGGTCAAATCACTAGACCCAACCAACGCCTATATGCACTTGAGGATATAACCCAAGGAATTGTGAGTTCAATACCTGACTTCAGTGATGAACAAATAATAGAGTTGTGTAAAATAAAAATAACTACTTGTTATCATAAAAAGCCTCGCACATGAAATGAGAATTCTATGTCACACTGATCAAAATAAAGAGTTCAGTTCAAAATTCTTAGCACCTGAAAAAGCCTGGAGCGTACAACGGCCTAAATGTCGTAAACATGGCAATAAAGACGAGGATAATAGTCCGAACCGTGTAAATAAATTAAATATTACCTTATCGTAAGAGAATAGACGAGTATTTATTGATGTACTATTCTGATACTTAATTTTAATAAATATAATCGCTATCATAACATGACTATCTGTGAAGAAGCATTCATAGAATCTTGTTTTAACCTGTGAAGATCTCACTTTTTTATTTTAATATTCTGATGAATATTAACTTTTAGTTAATGTTTCAATAAACCCATGTCAAATTCTATGACAAAATATCTGTCGAAATTTTCTTACTGCATCAATAAATATTTGAACTTAACAACTTTAATAAAATATTTGTAATAACAATCATAAATATAAATTTTTTCTCTCTTCTTCATATATTTCTTCCTTGTTTGCATTCGTTCGTTATTATGTTTACGGATTGTTTGTCTTTCTTCTGCTATTAATCGTTCTCGTCTTCTTCCCTGCTTCTTTTTGTTGTTTTATTCTTCCATTAAATGACCGGAAATATGATGCAAGTACAAAATTAATTTAATTTAATTCATTAAAAGAAAAGCGTGACACATGTAGGTGTCTAGGCAGTTATTACTCTTTATAATATAGTTATTATTCTTTATAATATAAAGAATAGGATTTCTTATTTTGTTCAGAGATAGAAAGTATTACAAGAATCAAGATAAAGACAGCAATGAAAGTTTTGAAATTATTTTTAAAGCACAAAAGCGATATAAGTAAAATAATAATCTCTCTGTCTCTCTCTTTATATATATATATATATATATATATATATATAGGAAAGCATATTAATAAAAAGTTTTGAATTTAAAAATGTACTTTTTTTGGACAGTATTTGTTTATTTTTATTACTGTATTTTATATTTCAGACCGCCCTCGGTCCTTCATCAGAAACGAGTGATTTTTAAATTTGAATTAGAAACGTATTGCCGATAGCGTCCGAATATTTTTTTATGTTTACATCACGTGGTGTGATTGTTCACAACATGCGGTACGTCCGTAGAGAAAGTCTGTTTGCTTTAGTTAAAAATTTCTTGGAATATCTGAAAAAAACCTTTTAGCTATTGAAATATTTGTAAACATTCAATACATCTAAGTCCCTATTTAACCCTAGCTTGTGTGTATTTAATTTTAAAATCCAGTATTTTCCTTTCTTTCTGCGTGTGTATGTAGAACTAAAATTGGAGTCTATTAGTAAACATTTGCAATTTTCTAAAGTATGATCAGGTTGATTAAAATGGGCTGCAATTGAGGAGTATGCATTTTTTTGTCGTATATTTCGTTTCTGATTATTGAAGCGAAATCTAAAGCTATTACCGGATTCGCCGATATATCCACTGTTGGAGCGAATTGAGCAGAAGAGAAAGTATATGATATTTTCGCTGTCACAAATGAGGTTTGGTGGGTGTAATTTTATTTTGGTTGTTGGGTACAGAGAATATTTTGTCTGTTATTAAATGTTTACAAATTAAACAGCGAGGCTTCCCACATTTTAAATTCCCTAATAGGTTTGTATTATTTAAATATTTGTTAGAAGTGAGAATAGTTGATAGGTTGGGTGTTTGTTTCTTTGCATTTATGGGTAGTTTATCGAAAATGTCTGAAGTTTTTGTTTGATTGGAGGTTCCTGTAATCATTTTTAAAATTTTTGATAAGTGTGTAGGAATATTGATTATGGTTAAAAACTATGGGAATTCGGTTGTTATCTTTTCATTTTTTGTATGTGAGAAGTGTGCTACGATGTATGTGGATGGATTTATGTAGAGCTTCTTTTATTATTTTTATTGAGTATTTACATTATAGAAACTGTTTTGTTAGATTGTTAATGTTGCTTGAAAAATCTGGATGGTCTGAGCATATGCATTTTATTCTAATAAATGAGCTGTATACGATAGATTTTTTTAATTTGAGAGGATGACAGATGTTAAAGTGTAGGAATTTATGTTGGTTTGTGGGTTTGTTGTATAGACTGGTGGAAAGTGTATGTTTATTTAATTTTACCATGACGTCTATAAAGGGACGGATGTGTATGAGTGTTCCATGGTAAATTTGATTGTATTGTGGAAGTCGTTGCAGAAAGTAAAGAAGCTTTTTAATTTTTCTAATCCATGAGTCCATATTAAGAAAATATCATCAATGTATCTAAAATAATGTGATGGTTTGTATTGTGAACTGTCTAGTATCTTTTTTCTAAAATATGCATAAAGATATAGGCATAACTAGGTGCCATTTTCGGGGCCATTGCTGTGCATCTAATCTGTAAATAGTGGTTGTTGTTGAATTTAAAATTATTGTGTGTTAAGATTAAATTTATTAATTGGCATAAATCTGTGTTTTGGTTGTTAGGTAGTTTGCTTTTAAGGAGCATATGGCAAGCTGATACTCCTTCAACATGTGGAATATTCGTGTACAGAGACGTAATATCCATCGTTACTAGGATATTATCACCTAGGACTAAATTAATGTTTTGTAATTTGTTGAGAAAGTCAGTAGTGTCTCTAATATAATTAGGTATGTCAGGTAATAAAGGTTTTAGGATATTGTCTATGTATCCAGGTATATGTTATGTGAGGGTATTATGGTATTATGGTCTGCCAGGTGGTGTGATTTTAAGTTCTTTTGACATGTTATAGATTTCTTATTTGTTTGATTAGTATGATGTGGGTTGGAAGAAGAGGTGTTAGGGTATTTTTTCTGAAATGATTTTGGGGAGTTTATGTAGTTTTGGGATAGTATAGAATGTAGCTGTTTTGGGGTTCTCAGGAATAAGAGATTTTATTTTATTTTTTATGTTGGCTGGTACGATAATTATGTTTCGGTTGTTCTTAAGTGTATAGATGGCTTGGTGTTCTACTTTAGATAGGTTGTGTATTTTTGTTTGGTGTCCTTTATTTTTTAAGAATTTATCCATGTGTTGTCTGGCTTTGTTGGCGTATTGATCCAAGTGTTGGTTGCGTCCGCTTGGTGGAGTTCATAGGGTATTATTTTTTGTAAGAGGAAATTTGGAGTATGATTGTTTATCGCTGTTGTCATTAGAAGTGGATCTGTTGTCTTAGAAATATTCTTTTAGTCTCAGTCTACGAAGGTAATTTTCCATATCGTAGCAGAGGTTTAGAGGGTTTACTGGCTGTGAGGGGCAGAATGTTAATCCTTTATTTAATAAAGAGGTTTCTTTTTGGGTGAGAGTATATTTAGATAGGTTTGCGATGTGATTATGAGCAGAGGTGTTATGGGTGTATCGTACATAGTGAGATCTTCGTGGAATCTGTTGTATTAAGTAGTTATTCAGGTGAGGTATGTGTTGTAAAATGGGGTCCTCAGCAATTAGTTTGAGTTTTTGATTTTTCAAAAATATATACTGTGTCAGCGTTTTTTCGTGTAGAAAATTGAGTGTTTTTTTTTTTACTTGAAATTATTTGAAAGGGGAAAGTCTTAGATAGAGAGAATAACTGATTTTTTTAGATGAGTTCATGTAAAAGGATTTTTTAATGTAAGCAGAGTTGTGCGCCAGGTTTCTTAATTGCGTGGAGGTTCTGTTGTATATTTGTTGAGCTTTTTGTTTATGAGATGTAATAAAACTGTGTTGGAAGTTGTATTTAAATCTGAATCCTTTTGGTATTAATGCCATTTTTTTGCAGAGTCCGAGAAATATAATGTCCGAGTGAATTTGTGCCAGTTTGTAGAGAGTTTTTTCCAGTTTTCTTCTGTCGTGGAGTTCTTTGCCGTTTAAGTAAAGTCCAAATAACATAGTGATGATCCACGTATACTGTCTTAATATGTATAGGAAAGAATATTAATAAAAAGTTTTAAATTTAAAAATGTACTTTTTTTGGACAGTATTTGCTTATTTTTATTATTGTATTTTATATTTCTGACGCCCTCGGTCCTTCATCAGAAACAAGAGATTTTTAAATTTGAATTACAAACGTATTTCACGATAGCGTCCGAATATTTTTTTTGTGTTTACATCACGTGGATTGTTTGTTCACAACATGCGGCACGTCCGTATATATATATATATATATATATATATATATATACCTTAAATTATTTTTTTGTTTTATATTTCTTGTTCTACTTTTACTTTTATTTATCATGCGTGATTTTGTCTGTGTGTACGTTCACATCTCTTCCGAAAACGTGACACACTTAGTTACTACGGTATTCATATAGAGACGATTTTAAAATTGATTGTAATTTCAAGTCAAAAAAAAAAAAATCAGGAAGCCAGAAGATTCTGGTATCAAGAAAAAATAGCAATTAGATTAACACCATTTCTATTTTTTCCGAAACATTCGCATAAAATATCGCCATTTTTCACTGACACCGTATATAAATATTCATCAATTTCTTTAATTTTTCAGAAAAAGACAAAATTGTGTTGTACATAAGAAATTTCTGGTATTTAATGCTAAACCGAATTTTTATCTCAGAATCTCATCAATATATATCGCAGATAGTTACAGTAATACCAAACTTTGGCTCTGTGAATACTGAAGAAACAGACATTTGTACGAGGAGGCAACTGGGAATAACAAGTTATCAGATGGGTGTATAAAAAGAGGAAAGATAACAGACCACTATATATATTCATGTAAGTCTATCATCTCTCTCTATATTTCTAAAGGAATAATTCATTTTTACATACATTTAGTCTAAATGTTATTTGAGCATTGACATATTTGAGACCACGTTGCGCTTATTTGTTAAGCAGCTTAATTATTTACTTAGTACATTTCGTCTACATTAAAAAAAATATGCTTTTTCGACAATATTGCACATCGGATCTTACGACAGTTTCAACTGCAAGGGCCGAATTCACGTCGGATTATATTGTCCAATAATATATATATATATATATATATATATATATATATATATTCCTTTCCGTATTCTTGCTTCCCTGATAACTACATTTTCCAAGTATTTAAATGTAATATCAAATGTCATCCCCTATATCTCTGACTCGAATCCTTTCTCTCATGATCTTTTATCTGTACAACCTATGCTCATCGCACCAATATTCTCGACCTTCTCTTACCCATTCCCTTAACACCCCATTTAACTTGTTCCTTTTTCTCACAAGTTTCCGATTATGTAACCCGCTGCACACCGGTTGCTGTAAAACTGCCTGGCTTGGGATGAAATGCTTAAAAAAACTAAAAAAACTTATGCTAAAAGCAACGTATTATATTATAAAAAAATTAATTAATACAATAAAATAAATTCTCTCTCTTTACATATATATATATATATATGTGTGTGTGTGTGTGTGTGTGTGTGTGTAGAATGTATTCATTATATATATATATATATATATATATATATATAACAAGCTCTCACCTGTCGATTGAGCACACTGGGGAAATATTAGACTTTAAAACAGCAGCTACTCACCGCTTCTTATGCTTCATTCTCCAGTAATGGATTGAACACACTTTGCTACTTGGTCTCGTAAACACTGGGCATAGAAAACGCTGAAATCTGCCTTCCTCTACCGAACACCGATAGCTTTGAGGTAGATTCTCTGTCTGCTGTCAAATCAGTCATGTTTCAGTCTTGGCTAGAAGCTGTCGGATTTCTAACCATATGATGAACAGCGATACAGTGAAACAGGACTGTTTGCGAAGGACTAATATATATCAGCATGCAGTGTGGTTATAGAAGAATCCAAAAGAGTTTCCTGTACATACAGTGGTAGGATAACTCTCTAAGAGAGCTCTAAGCATATATCTTTGTGCATCTCATTCATGTAAAATCCTTTGTAAAATAAAAACGGAAGCTGACGATGGTTCACCATGAAATAACGTGTGTCCGTCTTATGTTTCTTATAAATATATATATATATATATATATATATATAAGAACCGTCTCAAATCCTTATTTTGTTATTATTTCTAGCACATTCTTTCGATTCGCAGTCCTTACTAAGAAGCGATCAAGTGATCGTCTGGTTGTTATTACCTCATTATCTCCGTTCTAGTATTTTTTGGTAAGGTGGACGTTTGAAATGACCTCGGATGACCTTAAGCATATCAGCTATTTGGAACTAGGCCGCATGAAAAAGTGGAAATTTTTATTTTATTAATTTTTCTTTTCTTCTTTTCTTTTTTTATTTATAATATGTGCGCAGATTTACTGTAGAATATTCCTTCACGGAAAGAACTACTGTAATGAATGATATTTTATTTAATATTTTCTGAATTTTTTGCACAGTAATAGCACCAATGTGCGTTGTGATGCAGTGGATATCATCTCGGAACGAGTATTCGGTGAGCCGTGTTCGAATTCCATTTGAATTCGTTGCATTCAATTACGTGAAAATACCCTTGGGAAAATATTAATCCGTCTATTCCTTCCAATTATGGCTTAAAAAACAGGAACAGATTTGGTTCTATAGCCTTGTCCGGTAACCACCATACCGCAAAATGTATTGGCAACCTATTGCGGGATAATCTTCTGCCCATTCTTTTTCGAGACATGATCGCCCAAGCATGTATCACCTATGACACTTATCAAACTGAATAGCACGAAGTGTTTTGTGACTATGCTTGCATTAGTTAATGGAGTTTATTTTTGTTATCTACTATTATTTGTCTCATTTTGAGAGTTACATTTTGCTAGTTCATCATGTTGCTAGTTCAACAGGTGACAGGTCAATCTGCGAAAAATTATGGTGTGTGCATTTCCAGTATAAATAATATTTTTTTATTATTAAGGTTGGAGATGCAATCTCTTAGGGGACATAAAAATTCATAGATACTATCACTTTTTATATGGAGGCAATATATGAACCCAGTGTTGCTGGTAATAATTCAAATAGATGTTTTAATCTCTTTTTGTTGTACATAATAAATATTAGGGGAGAGAATGATTCTATGACATTTACTGGTGAATTGTTTTTCACCGCAGTTTATTCCTGTTAATAATGAAGATGCATTTGGCTAAAATAGAATAAGTTTGGTTTATTTACATTGGTTTGCGTCACAAAGACGCCTGGCCTTATCAGTTCTAAATTTCTTGAACGCTCGTTTTATTTTTTCGACGACGACGCAGTTGGGAAAAATATTGTTGATAAGAGTTTAATATTCATAAGTTCTTTAGAAAAGAATATGCCCCCCAAAAAGATACTTTGATCTAGTAAATTTTGGATATAAGGAATTCACGTGGAAATTTTGGATATTAAGGAATTCACGTGCTTTCGTTAGTGAGATTTTGTAAAGAGAGGTGGCAAATCTGTCGCAATTGGCATTGGTTAATACGTCAAAGAAAAATTATTTTACTGTAAATATTGAGTTCATAAAGGAAAATGGAAGACAAATTTATTCTTATATATATATATATATATATGTGTGTGTGTGTGTGTGTGTGTGTGGTCGCATTATTGGTATAAATTATCTATATTTAAGGGAATACGCAACATCGAAAATAGAGATTTTGGAGATAAAGAAAATATAGGGATAGAATCAACACGTCATAATGACTATCAATGTGAAGCCCCAAGCCATCGTCAATTTTATCAGGCTCTCCATATAAGGCCACTGCGAGATTATCAAAAGCAAAAAGTAAAAAGTGAATAAAATTAAGCTAACCAAAGGTAGTATGTGTAAACAAACTAAAGCATGAGTAGTAACCAAAATAACTGTCAGAAATTACTTAATTCGTTTTTTCCCGTTTTTTCTCTGATCCAACAATGACGTATACAAAGTTTGATGGAAAGATGGTTACTCGTATATGATTTTAATTTGAGCATGTGCATTTTGTCGACTACATATTATAGTATGGAAAATTCGGCATCATCTGAACACTATGATACAATTTCCTCAGCCAGAAATTTAAAAGCGACATACGGTACTCTTTGGCATTTGCCCAGAATCTCCAATGTCTGGATGTCAATCTGAAAGCAGTGCAGGTGATTCAGCATTGCATTAATAAATCTAATAATGATCACAAAGATACGGCAACTGAGAAAACTTATGCTGATCGTTCTGATAAGAAAATATATTTCTTAATTTTAGGTGTGATACGTGGAATCAAGAAGGACACCTATTTAAAGTGTCTTGAGGATGTGGTCCTGTTCTGGCTCAAGAAGCGGAAGGCCAAATGATCATATATCTTGTAACAATATTCTGGATCATTCTACACAAGCAGAAATACATTGGTATCAGACAATTTCTTTGACCATATCACAACTTATATCTGGTCGACTAACTCCTTATACTGAAATCCTCTTGATGTTATGTGTGGAGAGCGAGAAACCAAAAAACATTAAAGGTGAAGTGAAAGTCAGGATGATAGCAGCATTCACAAAATATAACATATGTTTAGTTTCTAGACGACTTTTGTGTTTTTGGTAAATATGTTTGTTAAAATCAGATGTCAATTAAAATATTCAGTTTGGCATAATTCAAATCATTATTTAACAATTGTACCTTGTATATAGAGATTACAAAAGAAGCTCCGATCCTTGTTTGGACATTGCTTAAAGTATGTAGATTCTTAAATCCACATCTCAAATATCATACAAAAGTTTATCTGTTTAATATCTACGTAATATTATATAAAAATATAGTTATTTCCTGATTCTTTTTGAAAATAGAATAAGTCACAGTACATGCTAGTAAAAACACAGATGTACAATCACACACACACACATATATATATATATATATATAGAGAGAGAGAGAGAGAGAGACAGACAGAGAGAGAGAGGTAAACTTACAAACCTAGATTAAAGCGTTTAAGATCCTTATGAAATTCTTACCTAATTTGAAAATTTTCTCTTGTCCAAAAATACCCTTCGCGTGTTCGTAAAAATTACTTCATGTAGGTTTGAAAAAAGTTGAAAAATCAGATATTATATATCGCCTGATGATATTGAAATGTTGAAACATGGGTTGAGGAATTAACTAATTTCCAAATGAAAAATATTCAAAAGGTCTACAATATGAGTGTACTAAGCATTATTTAATATCACTTAGTACAGGTCTAATTCAAGTATGACCAAAAATTCTCTATCTATCAATCTCTCTCTCTCTCTCTCTATATATATATATATATATATACACACATGTGTTTCCTGTGTGTGTGCAAATGAATAAAGAAAATATCAAAGCTAGAGCACTAGCAAATATAACCGATACGGGCTTATTAATTGTATCTACTATTTTTGCAAACTCTCTACATGAGCCACTGTGAGATTATCAGGCGCAATAAAGAGAAAAAAGAAATATATATATATATATATAAGTCTTCCACATACAAGCCTGTTTGTATATGTATGTAGGTTGCTGAAAGTGGAATAATTTGAAAGACGGTTTCAAGTAGAAAAAAAACAACAGAAGATCGTATTTGATAGGAAAGAGAATATAGAGAAGAGTTCTACAGCCGGTAAGACCG
The DNA here is from genome assembly GCA_037127315.1 of Ascarosepion bandense. Taxonomy (NCBI): domain Eukaryota; kingdom Metazoa; phylum Mollusca; class Cephalopoda; order Sepiida; family Sepiidae; genus Ascarosepion; species Ascarosepion bandense. Next base: position 3,612,618 of record JBBBDQ010000249.1, read on the forward strand.
AGAGAAGATTTTAAAAGAATACTAAATGTTACTTCCGGCTATCTGTAGCAATTTCAATAGTAAAATAATGGAAACTAATTAGTATAAAACTTAAATTCATTAAGTCGAGAAAATTTAATATTTTAACATAAGCTATCAACAGGGACACAGGTAAACCTTTATATCAGAAGATTACATATCATTTAAGCATAATATTTGCTAGTAAATGAGTTTTTCTCAATCTTTACATTGACTTATATATTATATTCAAAATACATGCATAGAAGAAACTTAAGAGAAAAAAAATTGCAGGAAATCTCATTCTAGGAAATTAAAGTGCACAACATCTTATATCACTCCGGGTGGCCGAGAAAACAATGATTGTTTTCATGCTACTTTGAAATTTCTACTCGACTCCAGCAGAGAGACAGAAAAAATAAGAATGTGAATGTATATTTCTTTTACAATGAGCACCTGGCAAAAATAAGAAATCGATGGAACAAAAGAAGGAAATAAATTGAATTTAGAATCGTTTAAGGGAAACCAATTTTTTTCAGTTATCGCACCATTTATAAAACCAAAAATAACAAAAAAGTAAATATTTAGTCAAATGACGTAGAATTCTGCTCGAATGAACAGATCTAAAAGGGGAATTTTTAAGCAGCAATGCTGAAATCTGTTCGATCATCATTGAAGTGTTTATACGCTTTCTTATCATAGCATAAGACCTTATTTAATATGCGAAAACCCAAGAGTTGTTATCTTTACGTCGTGTAATTCTTACAAAAATTGTCTAGTTGGGCATCACGATAGAATGTTTAGTTTATGAATTACATAGGGCACATTATTTTTGCATGTGTAAAACAAACAAAAATTAAATAAATATTTACACTCTTCTGTGTAAGAAGGTAATAAATATCGGCCTCGCCTTTGGTATAAGCACCCTTTTAACACTATGTACTTGGGATTAGTAAATATATTGTTTGTTAAACACAGGAGACGGTGTTTCAAGATTTTAAATAAAATATATACATTTTAACAGATTATTTTAAAGAATTATACATATTTATATATTTCCTTTGCTTTTTATATTATAAATTAAAGTATATTATAACGGTTCCTATGAATTTCTATCATTAATTAATTAAATAAACAAATTCTGATTCTGATTTTATTTCAATTCATTTCTTCGAAGGAATTCGCATCTACGATCAAATAAGTACCGTCGCAGGGAGATAGAGAATATGATATTTCAACCATAAAATCCATTTGCATTTGTAAGTGATGCTTATTCGGATACTATCATGGATAAAATAACACTATAACATTTATCTATCTATCGTTCGTTCTTTCTCTCTCTCTCTCTCTCTATATATATATATATATATGCAAGATGACAGGCAATGTTTGAATCAATTTGACGAAACTCGTTACTCTGAGAAAAAAAGATCTAAGAAAACCACAACCCTGTTTTCATACTTCTAAATTTTAAGGAAAAAATTATGTAGTTTGGCGTTTTCAACAATTTGTCCTCATTTATTTGATAAAGTTCAGCTATTGCACTACTTGCATGAAATGTTACTTTTTTTATGAAAAAAACATTATTTCTTTCATACATTTTCTTCTGTTAGCTTATATTTCGAAGATCTAGTCACTGCCCACTCCATTTTACGATTTATTGTGACAATCCAGGCAGATAGTGCCATGGCTTGCTGCTTTCTTTAGTATCGACGATGCCGAGATATGCAAGTTGCATTAAATAATCATTCAAATAGAAATTTATCAAATTACAATAAAATTCATATAAATACAGAAAGTATTGGAAAGTAGTAGCAGATAAGCAGGACCCCTGAAAATTAATAATGCCTTCAAGATATTTCGAAATCGTTATGACCAAAACAATACTGCTCAGGTAAGTGAAAAAAAACATCTCCATATTAATTCTGTCTCTCTTTCTCTATATATATATTGTGTGTATTTTGACAGCATTTTTCATTAATAAAGGTTTCATTGAATAATATAGAAAAGCTCTGTCTATTTTGTGTAATATCCGTTCTCCTGATCTGATTAGCTTGATAGTGTTTTCATGGAAAGACGACAAGAAATCGCAATAATTGTTTATTTTTTTATCAGGTCTTAGCTTTCGGCTTACATAAGCCATTATCATTTAATGTTCAGTAAATATAGAACATTAAATTATTATTAACAGAGTGGAGTTATACAGAGAAAAATTAGACCGGTCCTTTTTTTGTGTCGCACATGGCTGTAGGCCAAGAAGGAATGGTGGTAGTTGGGTTTTGGGTCAATTGAGCTGCTACTATGGTGTAGGGGGTAAGTAAAATAACTATGACCTTTCCCGTCGCTTATAGGCATTGAAGTAAGTTAGTGGAGGTGTCGAAATTTATTTTATTTAGGTTAGTTTTAAACTGTTATTATGCTCAGACTGTCCAAAATCTCCGAAAAATCCGAAGTTCAACACTGTGCTAAAATTGTAAAAAAACTAAATTCGCTATACAATGGCACGATCACTCTACCCAATAAACTCGATAAATTCATCAACCTTTCCAGACACGAACTAACTAAACACCAAAAAGAACTACTCAACCTCGGACCTAACTGCCATATACACCGTAAATACAACCAGCTCACTAAAAAAATTGAAATTGAAACACTATCAAAGCATCACTAAACTACAAGACGAAAAACTTATAACAACTAAACCTGAACTAAAAGACCTACTTAAGGCCGAGGCACTCAAGGATCGCCATGATAAAAGCCGAAGGCTCCTCAAAAATTCTATCCAAACAACTAAAAAGTGCTGCACACAAACTACGCAACCAACCCCCACATAATTGTAAAAAAAGCCGACCAAGGCTAACACTTTTGTCGTACTTAAATCAGATTACAACACAAAACTCGATCACATAATCCATGACCACACAAAATTTAAAAACTTAGCACGAACCCGACACACCAACTAAAATCTAAGCTTAATAAACTCATCACCGCCAACAATGCCGATCAGAAACCCGTAACTCTCCACAAAATTATCGGCGACAACAAACCTAGGTACATATACGGAACCATAAAAACACACAAACCTAACTATCCTCTCCGCCCTATCATATCCCAAATTCCTACTCCTGTATACCATCTAACTAAACATATTAACCAGCATTAAGTCAACTCTAGAGGCAATCCAAATCCTTAAGAGCGAACAACCCAATAATGAAATCATAGCTTTACTTGATGTCGAAAACCTATTCACTAACGTACTCGTTAACGAAACTATCGACATAATTATAAAGAATATCTACAATAATCCTGCATTACCCCCACTCAAAATTAATCCCAACATCTTAAGAAAAATCCTACTAGCTTGTACTCCCTTTTGTCGACCCTAACAACACTATATATATATATATATATATATATATATATATATATAAAACGTGACGGCGTTTCCATAGGTTCAGTACTCAGTCCGACATTTAGCAATTTCTACATGACGAACCTCAAGAATACTACTTCTACAAAATTAAAAAAAAACATCAATATACCTTAAATACGTTGACGATATCCTACTGTTAATTAAAAATACTGACGAAATCCTACAACTTCAAAAACAGTGTCAGGATAACTCAGTCCTGAAATTTACCTATGAACTCAGCAATGTCAACAAAATTCCTTTCCTCGACACTAATGGCAATAAGTTCACTATCTCATCATATAAAAAACCTACTAACAAAAAATCCCTCCACACTTAATTATATTAGCGATTGCCCCCACTATTACAAATTAGCAATCATTAAAAATCTACTACATCGTGCAGAAACAAACTCGTCTACAAAACATCTTCCACAGTGAACTCAAAAACATAAAACAGACACTCATCAACAATAATGTTCCTAATTACATAGTTGATGAACCAATACGACATTGCCTTAAAAACCTGAACACGAAAAAAGCAATACATGGTAATAGCCCAAACAACCCCAAACATATCACTCACTTATATCGTAGCCAAATGCACACCAACTACCACCTAGATGGAAATATCCTAAAATAACTCATAAACACTAATATCTCTCCGACAGACCCCAACAAAATAATTAAATTTATCATATATTACGCTAAATCCACAACATCCAACTCAATCGTCCGCAACGACTCCTCCCCCACCTTTAGCGATTTGCAAAAAAACAATGTCGTGTATAAATTCAAATGCCCCTTTCGAGAATGTATCTCTAACAAACTAAATAATACCTACATTGGACATACTACTAACTCGCTTTCGCCAAGACTTACATTGCACTTAAATGAAAATTCTAACATGTTCCCACATTTAAAACACCACGGCTACCAACACACACTACTTAGGAAAACACTTGCTGAAAATACGCAAATACTTAGACAAGAAATAATAAACGAAAACTTAAAATTCTAGGAGCTAGCTACATCAAACAGTTTAAACTTAGCTTAAATAAAATAAATTTCGACATCTCCACTAACATACTTCAATGCATATAAGCGACAGGAGAGGTCTTAGTTATTATACTTACCCCCTACACCATAGTAGCAGCAGTTCCCAGACCAATCTCTCATGCCACTATACACTCAATTGACCAAAAACCCACTACCACCATTTCTTCTCGGCCTACAGCCATGTGCGTCACAAAAAATGGACCTGTCTAATTTTCTCTGTATAACTCCACTCTGTTAATAATAATTTAAATGTTCTATGTTTACTGAACATGAAATGTTCATCCTTTGATAATGGCTTATGTAAGCCGAAAGGGTTGTGGTACATTGGATATCAGCTCGGAACGAGAAACCGGGGAGCCGAGTTCGAATTCCCGTTTAATCCATTGTATTCACTTACGCGCAAATACCCTTGGGAAAGGAATTAATCCGTCTCTTCCTTACAATTATGGGTTAAATAGCAGGACAGATTGGGCTCTATAGCCTTGGTCGTCAACCAGTCTACCGCCGAAAGCAATGGCAAACTACTGCAGGATAATCTTCTGCCCAGTCAGTCATGTCTCTTTCGAGACATGATCGCCCAAGCGTGTATCACGTATGGCACTTAATTGACTGAAGCCGAAAGCTCAGACCTGATAAAAAAATCAACAATTATTGCGATTTCTTGTCTTTCCATGACAACTCTATCAAGCTAATCAGATCATACGAACGGATCTTACACAAAATAAATAGACAGTACTTCTCTATATTATTCAATGAAACCTGTATTAATATATATATATATATATATATATATATATATAATTTTACGCCAAGAAAATCAGGACTGCGACTGGTACGCATGGGGTTACATTGAAATAAAAATAAGGTAGAGGGGATTTTGAAAAAAGACAAAATATTGAGTAGATAGAAGATAGTAATTGACATCGTATTTAACCTTTTGCATATTAAATTTATCACGGAAGGAAGAAAAGGAAAGGAATTTCCACAAACAGGAATTGCGAAAAAATATACTATTACAGTAGAAGAGGCGGTTACATTTAACTATATTTACGGCAAAAATCGTGGAAACTATATGCCAATCTCGTAGCACACTTAAAATCAGGTGATTGGGGAACAGGCACGTCATAGTAGTTGCCGTGAAATTACTTATCGGTGAGAAGTTAGCTGAAGGCATGCTACCAAGTCGGGATCAATTACACTGCAGATCCTCCTTTAGATTCTGACAAGAACCTAAAGATGAAGAGCACCCGACCAGATATGGCAAAAATATTTAATGCACAAAACAATGATAGCTTTATAAACGGGCAAAATGGATTCTAACGAGGAAAGAATATATAGTAAGCCAACCTTCCTAGCAGTAAGTGCAGCTATGGATTGGATTTAGTCATTTCATTTGTTTTTACCTGAGAGAAAGAAGAAATGGTGGCGCAAAATTTTGCTTTCTAGGAGACTCGCGTCATTCATTCAGATGGCAGATAAAAAAAAATTTCCAGAGTTTATAAAGAAGAAAAGCTCCGTTTCGGATATATTAAAATTTACAAGCTCTTTCCTACAGCATGATATCCGAGATTGGATGTGTTTTTAAAAGGCAGCAGCAATGTGTGATTAAATATTTAATATAGACTTATGACTATTTTCATTGTAATCCTGTTGTATTTAACAATAAGTTTCTTGATATGGTGATTAAAAACGACAAGTAATCTGCTGTAGATATTTTCATTAAATTTATTATTTTTTTTTTAGACCCAATTACTTTCAGTCTTCTCTAAATTCAACTCTAGAGGTTTGATTGTTAAGATGTAATTATGAAAATTTACAAGTTAGGAATATATTACGATTTAACTGTTACGAGTTTTGAGAATAGACTTTCAAGTGCGACGCAAATTCGAAAATTATAAAGAATAAGGGAAGTAAATTAGCATTTAGTATCGATAAGAACTGCAATTTAGATGTTTTAAACTATTGTATTTTGTATTAATTTTGTTTATTGTTTGTTTCTAATTTTTGATCAGATTGTTTAATATTTTTCGGGAAATATGCATGTATTGTCAGTTAATATTTCCCTAAGTAGGGAATGTAGACAGGATGGTTCATTTAAATGTTGTGCTATTGGTACTGATTCGGACACATATAATGTAAACATCCTACATATAGTTATTGTAGTGTGACCAAAGTAAGTATTTTTTCTCAGATAAAATCTACTAAAAGACATTTAAATTGATATACTATGTCGGTTTTGGCAACACGCTAATTAGTGACGAGGAGTTATTACGATCGATTGAGTCAGTTATTAAATTAAATAGTATATCATTAGTATCCATTTTTACTGGGATTTGTGAAGGATATATTAGTACTCATGAGATTTTTATGGGTTTCTCATTTGTTTATAGTTAGAATGCATTTGATTACGATATAAAAGGTAGACATGCTTAATTTCATTTGTGGAATTATATTGTTCTTTTTGGTTTTGATATGTTTCTAATAGATCGTCTAAATTGTTGGCCAACGGTGTAACTAGGTACGTCATTATGAATTAGTTTTTTTAATGATTTTAATTCAGCGTAGAAAGCTTTTTAATGAAAGAGTTAAGGTTTGTGAGTTTTTTTTCTAAAATTTGTATAATTACTATTTTGTAGTAGCTAGCACATTCGCATGAATTTGTTCTAGTTATATTTCTATATGGTTACGTATTGAATGTATTCAGATTGATGTCTGTTAGTATATCAAGAAAAGGAAATTTACTATTGTTGTTTAGTTCATATGTGAACTTAAGGACGGAGTTATTTTAAATTCCTGGCTTGTTGTGATTTTCATTGATTCCTTATTGTTCATATATATGACACATATTTAAATAATAGATAATTATTTCCAGGGGTATTTTGCTGTAATATTTTGTATGTGTGTGCAGAAAAACTTGTCATTTTATACGTACGTGTGCGTATTCATAAGTGTGTCAAATGTGTCAAAACAATAGACCAATTTTAAATATCTGTTTGAGAAATATTTTGGGTAGTAATGAGCATTAATATGTGTGTTTCTTGGTCGGTAACATAACGAGTGTTCATATATATGTATGTGTGTGTCGAAAAGATTTTTCCGATTGAATTGTTGAAAATGTAACGAGATGTAGCGAAGATATATAAATAATGTTTATTCTCCTTTTTATTCTGGTTCAAGGAACCAGCTTGAATCTAATTTTTGGCGGTTAGAATGTTTCATTGAAGTTAGAATTTGGTATTATATAATGTAATCGTATGTATTATTTTATTAAATTTATGTATTATTTAAAAAACTTAAAAACTGTTTGTATTTATGTAATATGTAGAACATTATGTATTATTAATAACGTTATTACATATTATTTGCAATATTATTTGGAGGTGGTAATATTTTATTTATTATCTGTTTTGCAGACTTAAGTTAGATTAATCAAGAATGGACAAGTTAAAAGACGATAAAGTAATAAAGTGTTTAATCGCGTTTTTTTTACCCCATTTCCAGATGACTGGTAATGATTGTAAGTGGTTTTCAAGAGGAGAAGGGATTTCTTTAAAATTGGAAAATACAATTATTTTTGTCAGGAAAAGTAACCGAAACATCAACAGAAAGAAAAACCCAGGTGCGGAGAAGATAAATACAAAATTATTTTTAAGCGAATATATTTATTCTAATTTAATCAAAACATATGTCAATGTGTTTTGACGACGTGTGACCCTAGGTCAAAATGTGGCCTTGATAATTTTCTGCATACTGAGTTTCGAGGAGATTTGAAGCAGGCAGGCAAATAGAGCAGTGTGTTTCTCCCCTTCTGTTGGAAGTCGAAATGGTTAAATGTAATTGTTTTCATTTCGAGTTTGTAAGAGTTACACAGTGAGAAAAATGGAAACTTACACCCCCTTCCCCTCGAGTCAGGGTGCTTGTTTATCAAAATCAGAATTCAGAACGAGATTAGTCAGTCGGAAATCGGGTCTTGGAAAGAAGAGTTTCTAAAAAGATTTTAAAACGCGCCTGCTGCTAGAAAATAAAGAGGAAAACGAGAGGTAAAGATATTATAATGTTTACCAACTGGAAGTTGAACAACAGATCATCCTGTAGGAATAAAACACCACGAATATTATCGTACTAATGAAATACCAGACAACTGATTTTCCTCTTGCATCACTTATTTTAACTTGCTTATATCTATCTATCTATCTGGAAAAATGGTAGATTTGAAAAACTATCTACTCCGGCATCTACGCATCGATCATTCAGCAATAAATTAGAACATTCTCAGCTATTGGGCGTGTATAATGATATTATATACACGCTAAATAGCTGCCTCCTTCTACCGAGCGCCCGTAGCTCAGAGGTAGAATCGGCCACTGACGCCAATTCGGTCGGGTTTCAATCCTGGGTAAAAGGCAATTGGCTGTCTAAACGTACTGATGTGCTATGATACAGCAAACAACTATGTCTGAGGATGATTATATATATATATATATATATATATATATATATATATATATATATATATATATATAGATGAATCTGCACCGTGTCCTTGCGGTCTTAAATCTGATTTCCATCATATCTCCCGCATGTTTAGATGAGCCCGGTCAAGTGGTCGTGATATAGTTTTTATTAATTCTAGTACTACGTTTTAAATATATTTTCTCTTCAATGGATTATGTTTATTTTAATGAAGTTGTCATTTGTGAAATCAAAGTTATATCCCACGTTCTTTCGATGTAAAATGTGTTCGAACGTTTCTATAATCTATCTTTTGTGTTCGTAGATGATTTTTTTAAATCACATGATATTTTCCTTACGTTCACATTATTTTACATTGTCGTCATTGTTGTCATTGTCATCATTGTTTCAGATGAATTGTGGAATTTAAAATGGCATTTAGTATGCTTTCTTTCTGATTAAATCACAAATATTTTTGAAGTTATTGGAACAATCCTAGCAGTTGGCAAAGTTAATTTTTTAGCAGATTTATTTGAAATGTTATTGAAAGTTACGATATCGTTTGTGATGTTTTTCTTAAAAATTGTTTCAACAAACGGGATTTGATTGAAAATTACCCCATTAACATATTGCATCTTACATAATTTTCTATGTAACTGATTCATAAAGAACATCTCATTTCAATTTCTACACTGTAATTAAGTTTTTTCTTATGGTTTTAATTTTGCGCTATTTTTCCTACCTTGTGAATTATCTTCTATATTAAAGAAAATTATTTAACTTTCCGATAATACGCTTTTGATGTTTTTGTAAACTCATTAAACCCCATTACCAATACGTTTTGCTTATTGTTAATTTGTGAGAAGTAAATTCAAATTTATTTTGTTGATCTTAAAAATAGTATAATCGCAATTTCATTGATTATGAAAGACGTATTACTCTTAATTAGTTATCTGCATTTCGTCAACTATTACAATTATTACTTAAATAATATCAGTTTTCTTTTTGTCTATTCATAATTCACGAAAAGATTTTATCGGATGAATGAGAGAACCCGGTCAATATCATAGGCCTTCTTGGTTCCAGCCACGTGACATGAATATATTTAAAAGTATCTCCGAATAAAGGCTCATTTATTTCAAAGTGCAGGTCAAGGCTAAGTCTTAGGAATGCACAAGCTGCACCTGATCGGCATTAAAAACTGTAAAGCATCCTTCACTGTAAGATAAACATATCGACAAAAAAAAAAACTCTGTCGTAAAGACACAAAAAACGAAGAACGAAGAAATATTTCCGAGAAGACATTAAAAAGGAAAAAAAATAAAAGAAAACATCAAACGGTGGAATTACGGAAAGGGAAAAAGTGGATGCGGATTTCAAATCACCTCTGTGACATGGCGTCCGGACTCACAATATTTCCATTTGAAGGAGAAGTCTAATCTACATATTCACGTCTATCGTTTTCCTTATAACGGGAATGCATTGGCATTCAGACATGCGCTGACTTGTCGACTGTGATTATGGGTTTTGTCAAATCTGGGAATTAGGGAAGGAATCACATGCATTTATCAGATTTTACTACCTTGAACCGATAAAAATAAACTGCATCCCAGATTATTTCAGCAAGCAACAGATTTAATACTAATGTTATTTAGTAGAATTCCACAGTAGTGCATTTATTGAAAAGTAATTATTAGAGCATTATCATAGAAATCCATACCCTATTTGGGATTATAGATTTTGTTTGCTTTAGATAAGCATTTCAGAAATAGTCATACATCTATGATTAGTGAAATATTCACAATGGTTACATAGTTTACATTGGTTTGTAGACTTTTATTCACACACACACACTCTCTCTCTCTATATATATATATAATTAGAGTGAGTGAAGATTATTGACAAGTATCTTTTATGCATCAGTAGACCTACAGTCCCTACTTAAAACACTGACACTTTTTCTCTTTTGGATTTGTTGAAGGAGCAAGTCTGCTATACCAAACTAAACATTTTGTTATCAGGAAGAAAATAAAATGTGTGAAGTGTTACATCCAGCTTTCTAATTTACACGTTATTTTGTGTTTGAATAACGTTAACGTTCATTATATCGAATGCAGGGCAAACAAATTGTACTTTCAATTAATGACTGCTTTTTATAGAGCCATAACATCTAAGAATAACGAAAGATGATTCACTGATAGAAACGTTTCACAAACGATTTGCCTATTCATTGGAACAATGTAAACTACCCGGGAACTTCAAATGCAGTTACAAGTATCGTCTACAATAAAAGTGAAAATAAAAAATAAAGCAAAATAAAAAAAATAGGGCAGGTTATATTACATATATATAACTCAGTTTTCAATTTTAGGAGGATATTTCAGCAGAATCATTATAAACAGATTAGTTACAAAATTTATGATGTATCATTTCACCGAGAGCCAGCAGAGATCAAAGAAAAATATTCTGTATAAAAAAACTCAAAATAAAGACACAAATATGCCCCATGTTTGCCAATCTAATAAATGTGTCTGATACACTAAGCAGGTTATGATTTCGGATAATCTTTAAAGATATTGGGCTGCTTACTAATACAATGCTTAACAAACGTTGTAAACACGTAGCTGTAACCAAATTGTTTTCGATATTTTGCTTTACGTTTTATCATGTGACATTACAGAATGTAATACAATTTTGTTAGTTCATCATCCATTATTTACAAATGACGTATCGTCAATAATTTTTTGTCATTACCAAATTAACAGCCATTGGAAATAGGATTTTTGTAGTGAATTAAGAATAGAATATAGAAAAAGTCCTGAATCTCACCTATACAAAAGCGATCAAATTTAAATTTTACGGGATGAAACTTATTCTGAACATGAAACTAGAGTACAATAGAAATATGTAGTAAAACAGTTGACATACTACTCTGGTGAATTTCCAAAATGTGGGGGCATTTACAAGAGAATTGGACTTCTAAAAATATTAGTGCTTAAGTTCACTGATTCATGAAGCAAATTGCTACACGCTAATAATTTGTCTTCTATTCTACGTGTCATTAAGCTATTTTGTATGTAATCAGCGATTATATAATTGCTGTTTATCACTACAAAAATATTTATAACTACTTATGAGCGATGCGTACAGGCTAGGGCGGCTACTGTTTTTCAAAGTCTACCTTTCTTCCAGAGTGCTCAATCAGGGTGTGAGAGCCTATATATATATATATTATATTGTGCTTTACTCAGTAGATACCATTTCAAAGTAAATCTTATACGAGGTACATATTGTTTATCGCCAAATAAAGAAAAAAGATAAAAATTCCTAACAGTTTACTTATTTTTTTTATTTTTTAAAGTCATAATATATTTTAACATGTAAATTGTAATTTGCATGAAATATTAGCCGTATATATGTGAAGCTTATTCCAAGAATATAAGAAAAAATATTTTAATAACATAAAATATATAAGTTCCTTTGTTTTGTATACATTTATTTTTTGTGGTATAATGTATTTATATATATATATATATATATATAGAGAGAGAGAGAGAGAGAGAGAGAGAGATAAAATAAGTTCCGATGTTCAAATCAGTTCTATGGCCATTTCTACATGAACACCCTCGGAAGTTAAAAAGTATACATCACTGAAAAATTAAGGGGTGGGATTAATAAGAAAGCTTTCTTATTAATCTCACCCCTTTAATTTTTCCATGATGTACATGTCATATCTCGGTTTATTTTGGAATAAAATATTGCTGATGATACTTGAATTTTCTTTTAGGGATTTCATGTAGAAATGGCCATACAATTGATCTGTTTTAATATTAATGTAATTAATATTAATTAGGAACGGGTCTTTGGGGTTTACCTACCTGCTTTTTTTATTAATGTTTTATATATATATATATATATATATATATATATATATATACGTTCAAAATGTATGATTGAATCCGTTTCTTCAGCGACTTTTATACAATGGAAAATTTAAAAATATATTACCTGAGTGTATGTATGGGCAATGAAATCGGAAGTCAGATTGCCATAGAAAAAGAAAAGAAAAGCGTAGCAAATAAAAACTAAAAACGAAGAAGGAAAGGAAGAGAAATCGAAAGAAGTATATTCTTTCCTGTCTTGTGTTAATCCACTTCCTAGATATTTAATTTAATCTACTCATTTTTTATTTTAGTATCTTCGATTTGCTTTTTGCACTTGCGACGACTACTTCTGCTCACAGCCAACATTTATATATTTTTGCAGTTGATGTTTAATCCTGTCATTTGATTTCTTTTACTACTTTCTGAGGGTATTGTTGTTATTTTTACATTCAGTTATTAAATATACGAGATGGTTTTAAACTTTTCTTAAACTGTAGTTGTCAATAGAGTCATCCACTGTTCGAACTAAGTCGAGTGAAGTGAAATGCGGTTACTACATTCCTTAATCCTTCTCATTCGTAAAAGGCTTCAATCATGTTGAAGCTATTATCACTACACTACCATGGCGATTCTATATCCTGATGTCTAAGAATTCATTTAGAGGAGATGGAAAATGCACAATCAAATGTGTCAAAAACGGAAACCTCTTTTTCATAAAATGTCTTCCAAATGAATATCGTATTGCGGATGATAAAAAATTAAATATTCAAATATGAGGCGGTTATTATCTTTTCCATGGGACCGACATTCTCCAGTTAACAGAATGGCAAAAAGTAATACAAACCCTTCAGATTAAACATTACGCATATTCTGTATAAATCTAAACGTATATGTTTCAATCTACTGGTCAAAACTTGAAGCCAGAATATACTTATGTAATCCAAGTAATCCCATTTCCTTTGACGCCAGATATAAAAGAGAAACAGTGGGCAGACCGACCGTAACAATAAGGAAACGCACGAATGACTGCTTATATATATCGTTTAGAGTAATGTGTCAAATATCGGAGTCTTCTGTGACTACCCGAGCATTTGCTCCAGTATTTTCTCTAAACCATCCGAAAGATGGATAGACATGACATTATTAATTGGGATATAATATTACCCAGGGCAATAAGTGCTGAAAATATATTACAAAATGATCAGAAGTTAGTAAGTGTAAGAAGATAGAACATTAGTTTTCGCAAGAACAACATCTCATATTGATGTATGAATTATAAATGTCTAAATCAAGTCTTGCGAGCATTAAAACAGGAGATGAAAAATGACATAATTATCTGAGATGGCGACATATTTCTTAATATAGATACAAAAAATATTCCCAAATAGAGAAGATTTCTTTAGAAACGATTTCACAAGTGTTAAAAAGCTATGTAATTTCAATCCCCGATGGGTGATCGTGGATTCGTTGCAGGTTTCTCACAGAATCAAAGAAACGGTGATGTGATTTTACTAAAAAATACAATGGACTGAATATTTAAGCAATGAGGAAGCTCTAAGCTGACAGAAAAAATACACTGAAACATATCTGGCAGAGACAGTTAAAATTTCTAACACGCATATAGATGAACGCGAAAATAATTGATAAACTAAATGCATATTGAACGCATAATTGGCAACGGAAAATAGAAAGAAACCTATCTAATAATTGTGCGTATATGGATAAGAGAAAATGGACTGTGAGGAATAGAAATCAGACAAATTTTATACCTTGTGAAAAGCCGTGGTACAAAAATTCGTGGAAGGAGAGAACACATGAAATAAGAACACATGGAATTTGTTAGTAAAAAACGTTTATTTTTAAATGAGAAAGATAAAGATGGCACTTTTCTTCTTACATTATGTAATCTTACATTTGTTCAATTTATATATCTCGTATTTACGCTTTAGCATTAGCGATGTACATTAAACATAGCAGTGCCAATGTAACAGTATTATATTACAGATTATGCTAAAGTGTTTGTTCAATAATATTAATATAAACTTCGATTTCACTTATTTTAATCTGTTAATTTATCAAAATTATATTTCTTTATATCATGAAAAGATGTATATATAAATATATATAAGTGAGTGTATTTAGCTATATAAATATATACTGATGATTAAATATGATTGACATTCATTGTTTCCTATATTGATCAATATATATGTTTAGCAATATATATGTCCATGTACTCATATGTACATATACACACACACACATATATATATATATATATATATATATATACATACGTACATATACAGATATATATATATATATATACATAAGTATATGCATATATATATATATATATATATATATATATGAATACAACAGACATGTACAAGAGTATACAACTCGAGGCGGTGTAATGGTTAGCAAGCTTGTCATGCAAAGGTCATTATAATTGAGTTCAATCATCACTGGATGTCCTTTACATTCAGTCTTGTGCCACATCTAAGTTTCGCTTTGAAAATCGCCATATATGTAATTACACAGATACAAATACATGTACACACACATACATAAACGTATATATCTTAATTTCATACGTATTTCATATATTCATAGGTGTATTTACATCTATAGAGATAGGTATATACATTTATATGTATATACATAAATATCCACTACTGCACACATATCCATATATAAACATATGCATAGGGTAGGACTTTTGAATCTGCCCTTAAACAAATCTCAATGAAACTTTCTCCATCTGGGAGGAAGCTGACTTAACCCACCTAGGGTGCATGCGACATGGACACAGAAATATATTTACACACACACACACACATCTATATATATATATATATATATATATATAGCTTTAAAAAGAACAGACGTCATATTATTTAAACCCGAGGAACCTTTCGGCAAACTCTTATCAAGGGTTCTCGTTGGCTTTAATTTTAAGGGAATTAAGTAAAAGGACAAGACAAAATAAATTACTTACAATGCTGGGAGATGATGGAACTCGTTTAAAAATAAATTTATTGAAAAAAAAAACAACACAAAATGTAATTCCACAAAAACACAAAATATAATTCCACAAGAGTGTTTAAAAGTGAAAAAATGTTACACTCACAGACTCACCAGCAATTGTAAGGAGCGTAAAAACCGCTATTTCTGTCTGCACAGGCTCGGCTGTTGAATTTTCAAGCAAATTGCTTCCAAAATACGTAGATGATGTGTAGACCGAGCGCTGTGCAAGACAGTAAACCAGCTGTCCTCATATGCCGAGGCAAACACTTGATTGTCCAAAAGATGTCGGCCAATAGCGGAATCCAGAACAGATTGTGTTGTTCTTATAGGTCTGAAAGAGCCACTGGAACCTATATTAGTGGGGACGTATTGAGAAACCCGCGTTTCCAACCCCAGATCGGTATGTCATATGTATGCCGCATCACAACAGCATTTAAATTTATGAAAAATGGAACTTTCTCGAAAATAGGACAACCTATCTTGACTGAAGGAAGGAAACACAGGTATAGTCTGAAAAACAACACGTAACTGCACCGCAAAATAACAGGACAAAACACATGCCGAAACTCTGTCTGCTACAGTTTGACATCTTCTACCAAGCCAGGGTATTTTCAGATACAACGGACAGCGGCTATATCCTTCAACATTAGGTTCTTTATAACGTTTGATCTTGCGATCAATTACCCGTTTCACCACATTAATCGGGTACCCGTTGCCTTCAAAAATCTCCTGCAAGCGAATTAATTCGCTTTCTAAACATTCAGGAGAACAAATATTCCAAGCACGGTGAACCAAGGTTTCTATCAGACCTAGTTTACTAGACTGAGGGACAAACGATTTCCAATTAGTATACAAACCAATCTGAAAGAGTCGATGACATTGTACGCAGACAGAGCAAGAGACACAGGTTGGAGAATATCAGCCAACGACTTAGCCACCTCATGTTGTGCGGGGCCCACCATAGACAAAATAGGTCTGAGTGGGACTCCGTTTTTATGAACTTTTGAAAGGCCATACTTTCTAGGGCGGTGAAAAACCCACGGGTCTGATCCTACTAAAGATGTCCTTAGAAATTAATTTGTCCTTATACTTGGACAACAGCCAACGTTCAAGTTTGGCTTCTATTTTGCCGGTGTTATCGTGAGTATCGGCTGGACCGATAACTGTAAATTTAAATGGATCATCCAATATATTATGCATCTTTGCAATATAATCCGATCTATTCAAAATCACGACACCGGCACCCTTGTCTGGCTTGGTGAGATAAATGTCATCCCGCGAGCGTAAAGATCTAATCGTTTGAAAATGAATACTGCGCCAGTCGAGAGAATCTTTCTCTCAACCTAGCTCAGAGTATTCAGTGGCAAACTCAATCAACCTAGAAAGAGCGGTTTTTACGCTCCTTACAATTGCTGGTGAGTCTGTGAGTGTAACATTTTTTTAACTTTTAAACACTCTTGTGGAATTATATGTGTACACACCCCTTACATTTTATGTGTTTTTTTTCAATAAATTTATTTTTAAACGAGTTCCATCATCTCCCAGCATTGTAAGTAATTTATTTTGCCTTGTCCTTTTCCTTAATTCCTTTAAAATTAAAGCCAACGACAACCCTTGATAAGAGTTGGCCGAAAGGTTCCTCGGGTTTAAATAATATGACGTCTGTTCTTTTTAAAGCCATTAGTAATTTCTGTGGGTACAAATCATTATATATATATATATATATATATATATATGTGTGTGTGTGTGTGTGTAAAAGATGTGCATTGTGGTGCAGTGGATATCAGCTCGAAATGAGAACTCGGGGGACCGAGTTCAAATTCCAGTTGCATTTACTTACGCACAAATAAACTTGGAAAAGTTATTAATCCGTCCCTTCCCTCCAGTAATGGGTAGATAATAGGACAGATTGGGTTCTATAGCCTTGGCAAGCAACCAGTCTACTGCAAAAAATAATTACAAGCTACTTCGGGATAAACTTCTGCCAGTCATGTAGGTTTGGTGACATGGTCGCCCAAAGCGTGTATCAAGTGTTAACTGATTGATTGATATATATATATATATATATATATATATATAACATACTGTTAATGTTATCAATTCCGTTTATAGCGCGGATAATCCAACATTATTTCCTTAATATATAATATTTGTATATCTGTATAGATAATTTAATGGATGTTATCTGTAGCAATATGTAATCTGAAAACTCAGCACATTATTTAGAGTGATTATAAATTATAATTCTTTTTTATGATGTAAATTCGATCATTTCGTCAGACCATTTTATACTTTTATTCGGTATAAATATTTTTCCGAAATAATCATGATTTCTATATTATTTTAAAAGTAATGATTGTACTAAATTGAACGGAGAAAACATGGTCAGATGAACTGAGCTAATCTAGTTCATAGAACATAATTATAATTTATAACCCCTTAAAATGATGTTTTGTGTTATTCTTTATATATATAGTGAATGCTATCTCGTGTTAGAGTACGACCATTTCTTCATATCTCATTGGTGAATATGTACTGATGGCCTAAACGATGTCGCTTTTAGAGCACAATCTACCTACCACTGCCATACAAACAAAGCATTTATGAACTATGACACCACTGTGCTGTAGCCAAATTATCATGGAGATTTTTATATCTCGTTAGACCATTTCCCGATCAGCATATCTTAACTCAGGTATCACATATCAATTGTTGGACGTCTACAATTTCCTAATCAATTGCCCCCGTTGTGTTGGTGCACTCTCAAGTGGCTCTTTATACCAGCCATCTACAAATACTCTTCCACAATCTGCATACATCAGATCGAGCTACATGCTAATGCTTTCATAAAGCTGAAAGTGGACGCCCATGCGTAAATCTCTTTAAATTTACGGCCCCAATTCTCTGTTCTTTAAATGGATGCCATTCACTACTAACCACATTCTTTGAATTATTATGATTAAATTGACTTTTTTCCTACTGCTCACAATGTATGAGTTTAAAAGCGTACTGTAAGCACACAAACATGATAGACATTCAACTTTTTGCTAAGACCACATTCGTTTATTCAGTTTTCCAAATGTGTCTCTAGGTTTCTCTATGAGGTTACATATTTTCATATCCTATC
The DNA here is from genome assembly GCA_037127315.1 of Ascarosepion bandense. Taxonomy (NCBI): domain Eukaryota; kingdom Metazoa; phylum Mollusca; class Cephalopoda; order Sepiida; family Sepiidae; genus Ascarosepion; species Ascarosepion bandense. The sequence continues at coordinate 3,631,575 of JBBBDQ010000249.1, forward strand.
CCAGGAAATGCTCAAAGTGCTTTCTTGTTCGGCAGAAATCTTTCCCCATAGACAAAGATAATTGGTTCACGATATGGCTTACCTGGAGCTGGCTGGTAAATGTTTACATTTTTTAAAAAGTCAAACCGATGCAGTTCAAGCACTGGAAAAAGCAACCATATGCTCCCCTGCAAATAAGCTACAAGTTTGCATTTATTTACATATAGCATATACATGTTCGAAGAAAAATGAATATCTGATTTTCATTATACCTCCTGTTGAACGACAGAGAATGTAAGTACCACGGTTGCAGTTTTTAATGTCTATTCAAAAACGATAGTGAAGTATAGGGCAAATAAATTTGTTACTGGAATAACACCCTGTTTGACCATTCTCAACTGTAACCATCACAGAAAGCTTTCCACCCATATTAACACAGGCCTTATCATAAAAACACTGAATGGAAACAGACAGCCTGTGTTCGGTCGTCATCATGCTACTGTGTACAAAACATTCGATTTTAATTGCTGGAATGTACGTACCTTAACTGATTGTGAAGCAAATGTAGAGCGGCTTTATAGAAGATCTGCACTGCATGTTAAGGTGTTAAATTATATGATATGGATGTTATGGCTCTTTTGGAAACTTGATTTCAGATTGTATTTAATTTCATAGAGGATGAGAATTTCTCTAGTATGTGGAAGTCATGTAACCTGATTTATGTTTATGCAGTAAACATGGATTGCACAGAGGAAGGAAAGCAAGATTTTAATAGTGAACTAAATTCACTTGTTAGAAATGTGCATGTATCAACATAATTTCATTCTTGGAGATTTTCATGCACAGGTTGACCGGCACTTTCAAGCATGGAATGTTTGGGGAGCATGGGGGTTTGAAAGTAGAAAACAATAGTCTGTTGTTGCAAATAGCAACTAGACCTTTTTTAGCCAATTTTTTCTTCAAAAGGACAAATATAAAACGGGTATGGATTCTAGATCCAAGCAGTAGTACATGATTGACTACGTCTATGCGAAGAAAAGTGACGTACAAGAACAAAATAATGTGCGTGTGATGTCTAGAGATGTATGATGTACTAGCCATCGTCGTTCTAATCATTATTGCAGATGCCTGCTCAGTCATACTTCTCTTCAGGATCCCTAGAGTATGCCGAATTTCTTCTGAGCGGGTTATAGTTAGAGTTTCTAGGAGAGAATGCGTTATCATAGATGAACAATAGTCTCAACAAGGCTTCGGTTACGATGGCATGTGTCTTCAAGTTAACCCAACCAGCGACGTCTCCTCAAAAGAAACCATCTACCGAGTTTCATTCATAAGGTTTGGTTCAACATGTGGTATAGCTTTTCAGACACTTTGCAAAGAATTTGTTAGCTGGTATCGTCTTTTACATACCGATAACATGTAGCTTACTTCCTGATAAATCGACCACGATAAGATTCGAACCCAATATGTGTGTGTGCGTGTGCGTGTACAGACATATATATATATAATTTTTTTTCTTAAGTCTTTTTTACGTTGTGAATACAAAATTAATGATTTAAGAACATATAACAAAACATTTCTTTTAAAATCATAACATTCATAGTGTTAAAACTCCTCATTTTAGATATATCAATATAATTCATTGTGTGCGTGTGTGTCTGTATGCAACAGTATATGTTTATTGCTGTTTCTTATCAATATTTCATACATAGAGTGGAAAAACTTATGTTCATCGAATAAAAACTTTTAAAACTTAAAACTTTAAAATTTCTAGAAATTGAATACATACGTATATAATGACATGGCGCATATTATATTCTATTCAATAATTATTATCATTCAAGTCACTAAGGCAGAATAAATGAAATCAAATTCTAAAATGATATACATATGCCATTTTTCCTTGCGATATACATTCCAATATTATGTAGACTTAAGAGGCAATGATTATATATGATACAAAGCAGAAATTTTTTTTTCTCTCGTAATCTGGATTTTTTAAAGCCAACCTACTTCATTCTCCTTACCGTTAATAACCATCAATCACACTAAATTGTTATTTCAAAACATTTTCATTTTGTATGAATTATTATTTGCTTTACACTTGTACAACGAAATGATAATGCAAATAATATTGCTACATTTGTATATATTTATACATACAAATATATCATGTAATTTTATTTCAAATATTTTAAACGCTAAATAAATATTTATTTTTATTAATTCTAACGTTTACCTTATTTAAAATATTAAAGCAATGCATTTATAATTTTGAAAAATATACAAACTTACAAAATAATCTTTATAATGTTTATGTGGATGATGTGAATACATGTTCTGTTGTCTATTTACATTGTATGATAGATGTGTAGATTTATTAATCTTACAGTCTAGAATTAGAATTAGAGAACATGTATACATTTGCTTAGCATTCTCTTGGGCAGGAGATCAGGTAGTTATATTTGGTTCCATTTGTTGAATTCTTCGGTGTTCAAATAGAAGAGATAGCTTTGATCGAATACTTTAGAAAATATAAACTATTTTAATTATTCCTCTACGATAATACGAAGACATTTTAAAGACGACTGAGAAATTCGGTTTTCACGTTATATTTTCGGGAATTATAGCGAACTCTAACACTTTTGAATAGCTTATCCTTTTTGTTTATTGGCCAGACTCATCATACAGGTTGATTTCACACTTATAAACTGGTATTCATTACTAACTTTCACAAAAAAACTACAAAATTCTACTAGTAACAATTAAGTACAATTGGGTGGTCCATGACAGGGTATCTGACTCTGTCGTTTATATTACGCCATAAATCCCTGCAACTGAAGATCTACCCGCTCTAGATCATTGGATTTGTCTCTTTACATGCTCCTTGTCTTGTCTATTCCCCATAGACATAAATAGGCTGAACCAGCAATGAAATAACTCCCATCCGTAGGGCTATCCACTTCATAACACAAGCCACTATACCATGAATATATTATTTATTTCAATATTTTTAAATGATTTGGGCTGTCAAATGTTGAAGCTAAGGGAATACGACACGCCCGCCTGAAATAAGTAATATATACATGATGATGACATATAAAAAAAAACTGGTAGGTTTCAAAATGAACACAAAGAAAATGTTAGTACAATTATAAGTGTTCTTATGGAAGACATAAGCAATTATTAAGAGTGACGTAAGAAAATGTAATAATATAGTAAAAAAATATAGATTTCATGTCAGAAAGGTGGTTTTCTCAAGAAATGTTGCTAGAATACTGAGACTTTTCGTGACAAAGAAAGAAATCGCGATAAGTTAGAAAAAGACGAGCTGTAATATTCTCACACCTTTTTCGGGGTGTGAATTTCTGCTATAAGTGAAGATATATCTGCTTTTCTTTTATTTATTTCTCAAGATTTCTGTGGTTGTCATTACGATATTTTTTTTTTTGAGATTCGATTCACAACAGATTGTGTCATAGGTATCTAATTCTATTGATTCAAAGAGACACTATCACAGATTAAACTTTTCTTTATCACAGTTAACCCTTATTAACTGTGAATTTTTTGTCTCTCGTCACCCCATGACAGAAAATTTGCATTATATATGAATGTGTAAAAAGTTGCCAGAAATTCAATAATAACAAGGCCGGTAGAAATAAATATATAATACTGTTTGATTAACAAAATAATATCTACTTAAATACGAGTATCGATCAAAATTAATGTTCAAACAAATCATTTCAAATTTTCGGTTGTTTATAACTAAGTTTCGTCAATCTTCGTTAATTTCCGTTACATGTTTACATTTGTTGACATTAGGATATATTTAAGACAGAAATAGTTATTACGATGAATTCGAAAATTGTGTTAAGGGCTTAATTTGTCCTCGTTTAGACTGATGATTAATCCTGGTCGAGAGGTCTAAGAGACACCAGATCACATGGTGGCTTCCCCTACGTGGATAGAGGTTGCAATATTGAATCCTGCAGTATGACACACATTTCCGTAATAAACAATTATTACAAATAAATATACAATACTGTTTGATAAAAACTGAATATCTACTTAAATAAGAGTATTGATCTAAAATAATGTTCAAACAAATTATTTAACATTATATATATATATATATATATATATATATATATATATTGATAATAGGAGACTTTGATATTGTTCAGTATAGCCAATTGCATTCACTAGGCCGGATATAGTTTTCGGGTACTTACCAAAATTTGTCGAAAGCTGGGAACGCCTCTCAAGTCTGATAACATCAGCAATTCATCTTGCTGACGAAGAGACCATGGTAAGTCTCGAAACTATATTAATATTTGCAAAGCAAACTTTTAAGCAGTTGATCTCGTCCCCATCCATTACAAAGAGTCGATAAATGGAGATATATATATATATATATATATATATATATATTGTGTGTATTTTGGCAGCAGTTTTTTATTAATACATGTTTCGTTGAATAATACAGACAAATTTTGTCCATTTATTTTTGTAGGATCCTTTCGTATCGTCTGATAATCTTGATGTGCTTTCGTTAAAAGACGAGAGGAAATCACAGTAATTGTTGAAATTTTTATCAGGTCTGAGCTTCGACTTACAGAAACTATTTTCAAAGAATGAACATTAAAATATAGTGAACATAGAACATTTAAGTCATTAACAAAGTGGAATTTTACAAAGAGAATTAAATCAAATAGACAAGTCCATTTTTGACGTAGTGGATGGCTGCAGACGGTGACAAAATGGTGGTGGGGTGGTTCTTGGTCCGATTACAGGCATTGGAGTATGTTAGTAGAGATATCAAAATTTATTTTGTTTAATATATGTTTAAGCTGTTTGATGTAGATAGGTTCCAGGATTTTGAGTTTTCCTTTATTATTTTCTTGTCTAAGTATACCTGTATTTTCAACGACCGTATTTCTGAGAAGTATGCGTTGATAACCGTGTTGTTTTAAATGTTGGAATATGTTTGAATTGTCATTTAAGTGTGACATAAGACGCCGTGAGAACGAGTTGTTAGTATGGCCAATGCCTATATTATTTAATTTGTTAGATGTACATTCTCGAAAGGGGCATCTGAATTTCTAAACTACATTGTTTTTTTTTGCAAATCTCTAATGGTGGGGGAGGAGTCGTTGCGGACGAATGAATTAGATATAATAGGTTTAGCATAATATATGATAAACTTAATTCCTTTGTTTGGGTCTGTAGGAGAAAAATTAGTGTTTATGAGTTTTTTTAGGATATTTTGTCTAGTTGGTAGTTGGAGAGCTTTTGGCTACGATATAAGAGAGTGATATGTTTGTGATTGGATGGGCTATTATCATATGTAAGGTTTTTACGAAAATGTATTTGTTCAACTATGTAGCAGGGAAAATTATTGTTGATGAGTGTGTTTTATATTTTCTGGTTCGCTGTGGAAGATTGGTTTTGTAGAGAAATTGTTTTTTGCACAATGTAGGAGATTTTTTATAATGGCTATTTTGTAATAGCGGGTGCTTTCGCTAATGTAAGTGAGCGTGGAGGGATTTTTGTTACTGGTTTTTTTATACGGTGAGTGGGTTTTTTATACAGTGAATTTATTGTCATCAGTGTTAATTAATATTTCATGGAAAGGAATTTTGTTGTCATTGCTAAGTTCATAAGTGAATTTTAAGACACTTAAATGACAATTTCACATAAACGAGTCATTTGAGTAGCATGGAAACATCAATGAAATGTGTATCCCTTTTCTTTAAAAAGAAAAATTATACGTTTAATTCGAAAGACAATTGCGATTTTTAGAAAAAAGTATGATGAAGACGAATTTAAAATTTTTACACAAGAAGAATATACTAAAAGGGAGCAAGAAAAAAATAGATGGCTTACTTAATTAGATAAAACACGACACAACAGAATTTTAAAAAGTAGGAAATATTAAGAATTACATATATCAAATAAGGATAAAAATTGTATATAATAGGAAAAATACGCGGAAGACATTTTTATTTACAAAATCATAAACTAAAAACAATATTGATACAGTATGATTCTGGAATATAGATTGCACGCAATTTACAGCAGATTTCAAAGACGCTCCTTAACCAATGGGTTCAGTCCTGTCATTTGAATGGAGAAGCATGTGTGTTCACTTATGCACCTGGTTTGCAGGCGTAAGAATAATTTTTGTAATATATGTTATATCAACAAACATAAAACAATGTATATTGAACCCGGAATGAATATTTAAACTATTCAAAGTAATATATCCCCCCAGTAACGACAAAATTGGTCAATTTCTACAGCGGAATATAGGAAGAAACAGATTGAAATATTATATATCTTCAGTAAATGAGGGTAACTTCAAGGAAACAATAAAAATATTATAATTCAAAAACGATCTTTTAGTCGGAAATACATTTGAAATACGTTATATAAATATCTGATATACTAGAGATGTGATAATTCGCCAACTTATGAAAATCCTCTCCAGTTCAGTGCAAGAAATATGTTCCATGATTCGATTCTGGCATTGTCATCGTCGGTTGCAAAAAAGAAATTGTGTAAAAAGTATTGACCGTGTTAAGTGTCTTCTCATTCAACCGAATTAACGAATGAACAAAGAGAACGAGGATTTCATTTAGAAAAGAAAGTCTTCCACGAAAAATTGTCACTGAGGACATTTCCTCCATACGAATAAAGACTGGTTTCGTTTTTGTTATACTGTAATTATAGTGAAATACATGCGAGATTTTAAAAAGAAATTAACGAGCAAATGCAAAAACAATATCTCGAAGTCATTTTCTCATATAAACATTTTCTCTCTTATACATTACATAGAGTTTATGAATTTTCATATGGAGAAAAATAAAAATTAAAAAGAAAGTCGTTGCTTTGCACTGTTAAACAGAGAAAAAAAAGAAAATTGGATCCCGACGAAACGAAATCTAATTTGATTTTCAGTAACAGTCAGTTTCGGGCCAACATTTGTATATTACCGACAAGAAACTTGAAACTAACATAGTGAATCAAACGACATGATGCGCTGCCGTCAGTGGTTTCCAAATATCCAATCATTTGAAATGTCACGGGTGTCACAAATGTAATTCTGAAGAACTGTGGTAGCTATTACTTATTTAATGTACTCTAGCAAGAAATATTAATATTTCTCTATATGTAACATTGGTTGAATAAGTAACTCGAGATTTTGGAGATTTACGAGGTAAGGTCTTTAAGAATTTGTATGCAAAATTACAATTTAGAGATAAATAATTAAAATCAAACCAAACAACCCTTAAGTGGGACAAAAAAAGTCTTGACGTAACAACTGAAAATTGAATTAAAACACTTGTCTAATTTGATATATGAAATCAAAAAGATTTTATGATAAAGCAGCATGAATAAGAAAATCTAATTTTCATTAGCTGAAAAATCAGCTTGGAATTTATTTAAACTTCGCACAAATCTCACTATAATTACAGCATAAAAGAACAACAAACGAATATCAATCACTATTCGATTTCGACGTACAAAGCAGACAATATATTATATATTCAAATCGAAATAACATATATGTGTTTATATATATATATATATATATAAAATATTAGGTTGAATTATTTTCTCCTCGGTGTTTATTGAGTTTGTGAGGATAATATATTAAATAGTAATTATTTTAACATCAGTCAACACTTTTCCATAATCAAGTGATCGTAATAATGTTAAGAATAGTTTCACTTCTTCAAACGAATATCTGCGCTCGAGCATAGTAAAAGTAGGTGCTGAAAAGATAAATCCAATTCACTTAGCAAAATATGAACAAACTGTAGATTTTGTTGTTTCCAGAGGGGGTTCTTCGTCCGTCTTGTTTGAAAATCTGAAAACGATCACAGATTGGTTTATAAAATCGAAAAGATCATTTTCCGGATTTAATTCTACTATGTGCCCTGTCCATTTAGGTCATGAAGGATCATTTTTCTGCATCACTATCTTTAGCAAATTTTTTTTATATACTATCACTTTACTCCTCTTTTCCATCATTCATTAACACAAAACGTTAAGTATGTTTACTCTCTATCTTCCTCAGATTTTTATACCTATTGAAAATAGAGAATGTTTCTTAGCACCTAATGATAATCTAAAACGGTATACTAACCATATATTTCGACCAATACAGAGTAAAATATCACGACGTTTTATATCAATTCTAATTTAATCTGGTTCTTATTTTTAGTGTGTAAACATTCCGGACAAGACTGTTGTTTAATTCGTTAAAACTAGCGGAACATCCAGAGTGAAAATGAATTGATTGTAGCATTGATGAAGATAAATGGATCACAGTTCATTATGTCTGAATACTGACCACAGAGTCTTTTCTGCTAATTAGATTTCTTTAGTGACATATTCAATGATTGTCATCATTGTTAATGCGGAAACCGAATGTCTAAAGAAAGAATTTAAGGAAAAGTAATTCGTGAAATACAAAAGTAAAGCATCGTAGTTGTTGCATGGAAAGAAAAATGTCGTTTTCAGAATTTGGAGAGTCGAAGCAAATAAAATGAAGAACCATACGAATGTGTAAATATAGCCCTCATAAATCAGGAGGAAATGATAAAAACATTTTGCAATGTTGCATCGTCCAAGATCTGATCAGTGGTGTCTCTTTGTGTGTGTATGTGTGTTTTTGTTTGTGTGTGTGTGCGTGCGTACTTGGCGGCGACGGTCTGATTCATGCTTAAAAATTCTTCAGGCCATGACGATTGTGCTTACGAATGTAAAAGAATTGTCGCCGTTGGATATTGACCTCAATGCTGACTTTATATTTGCTTAAACCCTATTCCTGATATTGAAAAAATTACTTCATAAATATGACACAGCATGATATTATTTGTAGCGTACACACACACACACATATATATATATATATATATGCATATATACAGCAAGAGTGAGAGAGAGATTTGTGTATAGGTATGATAAAATATTTTTACTAGATGTTTTATTTATGGGTTAAATTCTCAATATAACTGATTATATATATATATATATATATATATATATATATTAACTGTTTATTATTATATTCATTTATTTTAGTTATTAAGCCATTATTTACAAGAACCCTTAAGAAGAACTTTGGTTCAAAATGCAAATATATTATTTAAAACACAATATCATAGTCATCTCTTTAGAGGAGAGGCACTATATAACAAATATCTTTCTCCTACCATCAAGCTTACCTTATTTCAGAGTGGAAATGGAGATTTGAAATTAAAAAAAGAATAGAAAGACACTTAAAACGATGCCCACCACCTTTTTCCCTTGAAAGATTTAAATATCTCTCCTTTTCGAAAGACAAAAATATACCCACTAAAAACAGAAAAAAAATTATATTAATTAAACATGAGGACATAAAAACACCAGAAAAATAGCATCCTTGAAAATGGCTAGTAAAGAAGCCGAAAGCACTTGGCAATTCGAAAATTATGAAATACTTTTACAATACTTATCTCCATCTCCAGCAAAATTGAAACGAATACAGGAAAATGTGATTAAAATTAATAAAATCTTGTTCGTTGTTTTTAACGAAATATGTATATATGGGTGTGATAAATATTGTTTTGGGGTATATTATATTTATGGGTGAAATTTCACAATATCATGGATAGAACGTATGTAATTATATGACCTGACAATTGCGTTTAATATGAAACGGACAGTCGCCTTTCGGCTTTGACTTCAATCTCCACTTATATATATATATATTTCTAAATGATAGATGTGTTTGGAAAGCTGCTAACAATGATATGGAATGAGAGAAGATTCATTTTCAAAAACAACATTTCACTTAATGTTTCAGTTGTAATCCCACAGATGCTGTACCTTTCCGAATGATGCCTACTCTTTAGAATGTGTATCATACAGCTAGATACATTCAATTAGAGATGTCTTAGAAATATCTGTGGTTCTAAATAGAAAGACAAAATCTTAAATAATCGCTTCTTTGATAAATGTGATACACAAAGCATAGAAACCTTTTTGCTGCTTTCTAAAGGAAAAGAGACTGATCTTATTAGGATTGATGATGACACAACATCCGAATATTAAAACTTATAGCTACTTTTTTACAATTCTTTTAATGATATTATCCAGTATATACAAAGAGCTTAGAGCCAATCGAGATAGGCACACATTGAAGGAATTTCTTGCATGTGCAGTAATATTAAAAGCTGCAGTTTATGGGGATACCTGGGAAAGAGAAAGATTTTAGGGTACCAGGATCATTCACTGGGGAGTCAATTCCACTAGGTAGAGATCCATAGGAAAACTCACTTAACGTTTAATTCTTGTTAATGGAATACAAAAATATTAGAGTTGTTTGTTACAGAATATACGGTATCATAAGTCCTAAATGTGATGGGCATAGCTGGTAGAACTATGTTTTTTTATGTCAAAATAATTTTCCAAAGAGATACTGACAGAATAGAAAGATTCTTGCAATTATTCGTTTTGTTGGAAAAGCTGAGGACATTAGATGTTATGCCAGTATTCTTCATCGGAGGCCACAATTGAAACAGCATAAGCTACGCAGATAATACAGTGTTGATAGTAGACACAGAAAGGAAACTACAAGACTTTCTACATAATGTAGCTGAAGAGTGACAAAAAAGGACTACAAATAAACTGTAAGAAAAACGAATGCATAATCATCAGCAAAAAGAACAGCCCAAAAATCCAAATACCGGTGGGGGGATACTAAAATCAAGTAGGCACAAAGATTTAGATAGCTGGGAATTGTTCTAACAGAAAATGGAAAGTGCGACACAGAGATCTGAAGGCGAACTGGCCTGTGGGAAGACTCATTCCAGAAGTTAAGTAGTGTATTAAAAGACATAAAAATTTCGCTAGAAACACATAAAAGAGTACTGAAATGCTATGTGATGTCAGTTC